>CATIWR010173620.1:0-37060 GCA_949677035.1 Omphalea diandra
GTTCCAAATCATCCATAATGTGTGAACATAGGCACATTGTCTAATGACACAACATCCAGGGATTGGCCTTTTCACTCAATGTTTTACCCTTCTGTGTATGTGTTTGGGTGAGTTTACCAACACTTGGAATCAAGTAACTAAGGGATGCTCGAAAATTTGCAATTGAATATGCTCAATAAACATAAAGCCATGGACTTATAATCGTAAGAGCAACAATTGAATTGGGAAATGTAGGCTCACAATTCACAGATCAATTGACTATGATGATCAAACTCAATTCTCACAACAATTTAAAACTTCAATAAAGGAGTACATTGCTCCAAAATAAACAAAAGGTGTGTTAAAAACGCAAGTAGGAGAATAGAAAACCGATCCCCAAATATGGATCAAAGGGTTAAAGCTCTAGTGAAAAGGGCAAAACAGGGCATATTGTGACAACATAATTGACAAAAATACAAAGAAATCAGTTACAAATATGTTATCAAAGAAAGTATGTTGTTCTAGAACTTTCCTCTGATGAAAAGAAATTCTTCTGGAACTAAGTCTTCAAGTGTAAGAGCTACTAAAATTCTGAGTTCCAGTTTGTGCAAAAATACAACTTAATGTAGAATATAAACTCTGTTGAGACAGATTTCCAACATCTATAGCTATCATCATCCAACGAAAACATAATCCACATAAATTTTAAATAGCTAGGAAACCCAAAGATGACAGAATTCAATTCAATTTATGACAAATATCAAGATTGGAAAAATACAGAAGAGATAGAATTTATTAAATGTGGCATTTTGAAAGAAACATTGCAGCTCAAAAGTGAGGATTTCATTTTGCACACAAGTGATGGTGTAGTCCGCAAACCATTATTAAATGAGATTTTTTTTTTTTGATAAATTTAGTGTAATGAAACTGAAACAAGTACCAAATGATGGTTCGGTTGAACAGCAACTTTACCATCTATTACACTAAACATGCAAGGAAGTCTGAAACATTACCATCCATAAAAAGGAAAATCTAACACCCCAGGGGACAAAATGTAACATGCAAATATATAGTTGAACCAAAATTAATCACAAATGGTTACAAAACAAAGAACAAAATTATAAATCAGTAAGCAAGATTAGACAAGATTGCTAAAGAGATCATGCCAGATAGAGGGGTCACATTGCCAAAATTTCATTCACATAAAATGCAAATAAAACAACAAAAGACACTTTCTTCAATATTAAATGATAGTTCCATAAAGAGTTAAATGAATAAAAAAATATGAGGACTAAACAAAAATACTGAAATAAAAAGCAACTTCAAACACAGAACAGCTAAGCTAAGCGAAGTGAATTGGAAGGGAAAAACAAGAAAGAAGCTAACAAATGTGATAAAGAGGATTTGTCACAAGCATCAGAAACTCGGGATTGCATCACCCATATTGTCTAGAAGGGGAATCCGAGAACATCATCATATGCCAGTGGATTAAAAGTAGCAGCCGACCACAAAGAAAATACATAAATTTCAAAAAAAAAAAAATATTTCATGGTTTAAATATTTCTTAAAAAACACATAATTGGCTTGATATTGCATCAGAAACTCGTGTCTACATCACCCATGAAGTCTTGAAGGGGAATCCGAGTAAAATTCATCATATGCACAAGTACAAAGATTTATTTAAAAAAATTGAAAACAATCTAAAAACATACAAACAAGATGCTTAATGAAATTTATTGTGAATGCAAAATAAAGATTGAAAACCACAGGAAAAGAAAATCATTGCACATGAGGTAATGAAAGTGAGCATAGTGTGCATAAAAGGCATGAAGCAAAAGCAAAAATATTCTTAGTGCTAGATCTTCCATTAAGACCAAAATGCACAAGAAGTAAACCTGATCAGGCTGGGCAACATCAGAGAATATCACATCCACCATGCCTACAAGCATGCGGTACTTGGCTGGATGTCTCGCATCTTCAATGATGGGGATAACATTTGTTCGTTTCTTCGCCATGTTAACCAAGTCTCTGCCACTTCTGTGAGAAAATTCTACTGCATAGACAACTCCCGTCTGCAAAATTCAAAGAACAGCTTATAAGCTACCCCATCTAACGCCAAAAAAAAAAAAAAAGAAAAATCACATTTTTACCACAAATACTTACAGGGCCAACAATGTCAGATACATGAGATACTGTAGTGCCAGAAGCTGCTCCAAGGTACAGAACCCTGGCACCAGGTTTCTAGACTCAATAACAAAGGTAAATGGCATCAGTACCACCACATATATCGCACATCCAAGAATGAATCAACAAAATATATCAATCATACATAAAAGAAATCACACAAACAACTATGACTTACAATCCATATGTTATCAACACCACCAAGGATGGCTGCAGCCAATTTTGATCGGAAGGGGTTCCAAACCCTATATTCGGTTTTAGTTCCATCTTCATTCTGGTAGACAAAAGAACCATACACTCTCTCAAAACAAAAAGAACACAAAAGAATACCGTAAGCACTGTACAAAGGCACAGCCTTTAGGAGATAAGATATCATATTTTAGAAAAAGAAAATAAATTTAGTCTTTAGTACAAGATCATATTGGGAAATGGATGATGACCTGCACAGCAATCCTCTTCTCGTTGTAGACAGCTTCACCGGGAACAAGATTCTTAGTGACAAGAGCATCTTCTTTACCTCCCTTAGCAAGGAACACTCCTTCATGTCTATGAGGGTCCACCACTACTTTACTTCCGCCTTTCATTCCTCCACCGCGTCCTCCACGCCCTCTTCCTCCACCACGTCCTCCGCCGCCTCGACTTTTCATGCCACTTCCTTTGTCGCCGCCGAAGCCTCTTCCACCTCCTCTCCCTCCGCCACCTCTACCTCTCCCTCCTCCATCACCCCTGCCACCCCTGAATCCACCACCGCCTCGGCCTGCACACATACGAACAGAACTTGTAAACTTGTAATTTTTTATTTTAATTTTCCCCTGGTTTCTCGAGAAACAAGAGGAAAACGAAACAGAGTTGAGGGTCTGTTTTACCTCTTGGAGGTCTCATCTTCTCTGTGCCGAAGTGAGGATGTTCAGAAAGTTGCCGAAGGATTCAAGTCTGCTTTTATAGTAGCAATTTGAGGGTTTAGGGTTTTGCTGATGTTCCTCTTAAAAGTGTAGTGATAAACAACCAGCGCTGTCATGTATTAGTTCAATGAAGCCCACTTTAAAATAGCCAGCTAAGCATAAAACATTGTGTACTTCTTATTTAGTGAAAGGTGAAAGTGCCTACGTTGGATGCTGGCTTCTTCAATAGGCTGTAAAACGAGCAATGCCTCCCTGTTCAGTACGAAAAAATGATTCCATCTTCTATTCTCTCTTTCACCCCACCCTATAAAGAAATGGATATTCTATTCCAAAAAAATTATTAATATTAAAATATTGTCTAAATTAAATAAATTAAAAACTTTATTCAAAACTAAATTAAATAATAATATGTTAATATTAATATATTAACTAATACTATATATTAACATTAATATAACTACATATAATAATACATATTAATTAATAATAAATTTGTACAGAAATTTGTTTATAATTATTACAAGCTTATCTTTTATTGATTTAACTATTTTCTCCGTAATTTTAAAAGTTTGGAATTTAAAAATAAATTTTCGTGATGTTGTATTAAAAATGATATCATAATGTTTTTTTTTTGTTGGTAAAGAACTAGTGAACTTTAGTTATAATCAATTACTACTTTCTTTAAATGCTTCATTTTGGGTTTTCATCAAATTCAATTAATGAGAATTATGCTAATTCTACTGAATTAACCAACAGTTCCAAAAAAAAAGATATTTAAATGCTTAAAATTTTATTACTAAGTTGATTTAGCAACAAAATAATAAAAAAAAATCATAGTGAAAATCATAGTTGCTATTAATCTATCTCTAATTTAGTAATGGATTATCAGTTATTATTTAGAAACATTGTCACTGATTCAATGAATGACAAAATTCATCACCAAATTTAGTTTGTTTAAAAAAAATTCAATTTCGTAATTAAATTTGTTTTTATTTTAAATATTATTTTTCATTACTAATCCATTGTTAAGTTTATCTTTTAAAAATATATATATTTCTTTAATGATATACTAATAAATATATTTTTTTTAAATACAAATTTTCATCAGTAAGGTTTCATTTGTTTTGTGAAATAAGAAAAATATTTTTTGTTGTTTGGTGCATCTAGGAAAACTGATGGAGAGAAAATATTTTCATAGTTAAAGGAAAATCTAAATCATTTTTTAGAAAAATGACTCTTTTTTATACTACTATAAATTCATCCAAATAAAATTATATTATATAAAAATATTTATTTATTAGCATTGATTATTTTTAACTACTAACACCTCTTATCAATCATCGTCGGTTGATGATAATCATCCGAGATGAGTGAAATTTATAAAAATATTTTTTCAATTTATTTTTTATATTAATAACAAGTGGTATAAATATAAAATATTTATGATCTAAATTTTATTATAATCTTATAAATCAATTAAAAAATTAATTTTTTTATAGTATATTTCAAACGCCATAAATATGTTATTCAAAAAACATATTTTTTGTAAACTATTTTTCTCATAAAATATTTTTCTCAGACAAATTAGTTTTCATGAAACAATTAGAGTTTGAGGCTATAACTTTTCAAAAGAGATATATTTTACCAACAAATTTATTGTTGAACCCGTTTTACCATATTCTTTCATATCTGTCGTTGTAGACGATCCCCTAAATTATTCTCACACAACATACAAGACGTGATAGTAAAGCGATTGACGCGGGACTGCACGTAAAAAATATCAACATTTTGGATCTTACCATGAATACTTGCCGCTTCTTTTTTTTCTGGTTAAAGTAATAAATACATTTATGAATTTGTCTCAAGGACAGTAAAAGATAAAATAAATTTTTTCATCAGAATTATATTGAATTTATATTATTTCGTCAAAATTATTCATAATTTTATATTATTTCATCATAATCAGAATTATATTGAACTTATATTATTTCGTCAAAATTACTCATAATTTTATATTATTTCATCATAAAATTTTTTTTGTTAAAATTATTATCGATTTTATATTATTTCGTTATAAGTCTTAAATACTAAATGAAGAAAGTGTATGCATTATAAATACAATTTAACAAAATTAGACTCTGATAGATTTTGACATAAACGTAATTTTTCCTAAATCCTTAAATCTTCAAATATCAAAAATGTAGTTTCATTTTGACAATAAAATTTTGTTAATTAAAAAACGTGAAATAGTGATGTTTTTATAAAACAATAATTATACTCATTCATTTAATTGTAATAAATATAAAAAGAAATGAATTAAACAAAAGTATAATAACATGCAAAGTACTGCTAAAAATTTTAATTTTATAATTTAATAAATTATATTTTTTAAAAAATAATTTAAACATAATAAAAAATAAAATATTTACTTTGCGAGAAATTCTCATGTGACGAGGAGTCTTTGTAGAAGTAGTGACAAAATGAAAATTCTCCTCATTAAGAGGGTGAGATAGGAGATGGAGGATAGTTTCACTCATAAGTCAATGTCATTTTCAATAAATGTTTTAGAATTTTATGACAAAATAATACAAAATCATAAGGCATTTTGACGAAAAAAGACTTTTATAACGAAATAATATAAGATCATGAATAATTTTGATAGAATAATATAATTTTAAGAATAAATTTGATGAAAAAATTTTATTTTATCAATTATTGTCACTTTAAGATAAATTTAGAAGTTTATTTAGTATTTTAACTCTCGATAAAATATAAAAGAACTTCTTAGTATGGTAGGAGAGACCTAAGCCAAGCTCACCCAAGTCGCCAAAAAGCGGTTGATTTTTTTTCTTGGTTCGTCATTAATTAGCTAATATTATGATGCTCATTTTGCCAATTTAACGACAAAATATCATTTCACTAAAGCGATTCCATCGCTAATATTTTTATCCCTTATTCATCCTATATGTTAAAAGATTTTGGTCATGTTCCATGGCTATTTCGCTGTCTTATTTAGTGTAAAATATGGCTAATAAATTTATAAGTTAATAATCAAAGGGTGATAATTTTTTCTATTGCCAGTAAGAATATCTTTCTTTTTACTGGGGCAGTGATTCCTCAAGCTCAAGAGGCATAGCCCAAGAACAATGAGCCTAACCACCGGAAGGAACCTAGAATTGTTGCACTGGTGAACTGAGGCTGTTCTTATTGAACCATTCTCACAACTCTGACTGCTTGATCTACCAAAGCGGAGACTTTTAGTGGCTCCAAATAAGGGTAGCAAAACTGAACCAAAACTGAAAAATCCAACCGAATTGAGTAAATTCGATCTATTTGATTCAATTTTAAAATAATTTAATTTGATTCGGTTTAGAAAAATAAAAAAATTCGATTTTCAATTTTTGTTCGGTTCAGAATTGAGAAAATTAAATAAATCGATTTGTGGATTTTTTTTTTTTTTAGTTTGCCTTTTAATTTGAGTTTAAAAAATTAAAAATAAATTGCTCAAAAGCTAGCATTAAAAGTCTATATAAGATAAAAAAAAAACTTATTAATTTATCATAATTACAGTCCATTGAGAGCTCGAAACCAAAAACCAAACCGAACCAAAGTGATTTTATCCAAATCGATTTACTTCATTTTTTCCTTAAATTTCGGTCAGTTCAGCTTTAATTTAAACTAAATTCAGTCTATTCAATTTTTAAAATTTCAATTTGGTTTAAATCAAACTGATCGAATGCTCAGCCCTAGCTCCAAGACTCCAAAGACTTCATGAGATGCAGGAAGGAAACAAAGCTCGACAAGAACCAACCCACCCACCCCCAACGCATAAAGAGAAGAATGAATATTAAAGTAACCCCATATGGTCTAATAAATGCAAACAAAATGAATTCATGTGTTTCATATGATGAAACAAAATTATTGTAAACTATTGTATAATCTATAATTAAATCCAGACAAAATTTTAAGCTTCCGTTTTATTGCAAGGTACAGGTTAAAGAATAATAACGCTTAGGGTTAAAAAAGAACAGAAGGGTAAGCAAGCTTGACTGGTTAACCCTCCAGGTCAACAAAATCTTCACAGGCTCTTCGACTCATGGTGTAAATATGGGCTAGAAGCTACATTACACAAGAAATTTTAAGCAAGCAGACAAATCTTGAAGCCACTGGGTAATAATGTGAATATCAGATTCCCATACAAAAGTGGTTGTGTAGAACAGCAAAACTGAAAAAATTGATCAACGCTTGACCCATTGGAAGCTCTTTCTTGCTTTTGCTTTTCCTGGTTTTTTCCTTTCGACCACACGTGGATCTCTCGTCAAGAAACCGGCTGGCAAGACAAAAATAAATTTTGGCACATAATTAATATATAGTGCCAAAAGCTAATTTAAATAACCAAGGATTTTGTAGGGAAGATAATCATTGCTGATGAACAACTAATTGTATGCCACAACCAAGTCTAGAACCAGAATGAGCCCATATTAGACAATATGCAACTAAAAAATCAAGTGTGTATGATATGCTTAACTCAAGCATAAAAAAGCAGAAATGTTTTTCTCACTCAATGACAAGCGAATGAAAATAGGTCCAATATATCAAGGCATGATGTAAAAAGAGAAGCATCTAAAAAGGAGTAAAAGAAGGAGCATGTTTGATAAGGCAATACCACTTCTAAGTGGAGGACGCAAATCTGGTTCCCAATTTTGCAAGGCCCTGCTGATCCCCAGCTGGATAGCTCCAACTTGGCCTGTCACCATGCAAATAATTGATTATTAACAACAAATCGTAAAACAGTACAACAATAAATAAATATTCATGCATTTCACTGTCATGGAATAAGATAGTTCTAAAGTTGAATAAGCAAAGTATAAGGGTTATACTATTGCTGAACTAAGGTCGCTCCAAAAATTTTAAAGAACTTCACCTAGTTAGACCAAGCATGCTTTTGCAACAGTTAATAAGACCACAATATTCAGAAACATCATATCAAACACAAACTGATATATTTTGACCAGCAGAACAAAAGGAAAAATGAGGTTGAGAAACACAAGAATTCCTCATTTGTTGCCCTCAAAATAATGCACCCAAAAGCAAGGGAACATATCTATTAGCAAATTTGAACGCATGAAGAGTACTCTACTTCAGCATCTGACCAAATCAGTCACCATATTATAATGACACAACTGCAACTAGAAGTGCTGAAGCTTACCTGAAACACCACCTCCTTTCACAGTACAATTGACATCCCAAAGACCCAAGGTCTTTGTCTCAGAAAAGGGTCGCAACAGGGTGGCACGATGATCAAGCATTGGAAAATACACATCAAATTGTTTATCATTAACTAAGAAATTTCCCTCTCCAGGTTGAATCCAGACACGAGCAACACTACATTTTCTTCTTCCTGTTCCATAAGCTCTTCCTTTATCATCTACTTGTCTCACTCTAGCTTTGGCAACCTCTTCCTGTTTCTGACGCTCTATTTCAGCTCTTGTGGATTTTCTTGTGTTCCTTTCATAGCGCATGTCCTCTATTTCACTTAGAGGAGGCAATCCAGTAACCTCTTCAAAATCCTTCAAGGCAATCAAACTGTCCAGCATGGCATCTGTTATTCCAGATGCAGCAATTAAGTCACCAAATGCACGATTTGGACCTGCAATCAGACATTTTGGATGAATATAAATGTTAGGAGACAAAACATGAAAATGCATGATTTGGACCTGCAATTGACATTTTGGATGAATATAAACCTTAGGAGACAAAACATGAAACAGAATTTGACCCCAACAAACTTTATCGACAACCATTATACATGCTTAGAATAGAACTGGCTATAATGTAAGACAAGAAGTTTCAGATTCTATCTGATTTAACATCACTTCATAATGTCATCAAATAAAATTACTTCTAACTAATAAAGATATGATTACGAGCATCTAAACCCTAACACCTACAAAACTAGTGATACACTTCTTGATCAAGCCCTAGAACAAGTTAACTACCAGTACAAATAATTTGATCGAGTAATTTTCCACTTTTTTCAACCCATGTTTCCAAGTCTACCAGAATGCTTGTGAGAAGAAAGGCCTATGCATAAGCCACTAAGTTGCCATAATTACAACAAACTGCTCATCAAAAGAAGCTTACTTTAAAGTTAAACAAATAGTTAAAGTTTCAAAGACTAGGAACTGCTTTGAATTGGCAATTCAAAAGTTAAGGCAGCCAATGTACTACAATATGAAAGGAGTAATGTTGTACCAAAATGCTTCAAAGCCAGTGTCTCCACATTTCTGATACAGGAATACGTAGAAAAACATGGAAACAGGCATGAAACATTTTGGGCCACTGCCACGATTTTGAAAATTTTTCAAAAGGCATTTCTCGACTCTTTTTTTTTTTGGGTGGGGGGGGAGGAGGGGGCGCCAACACATCTGTCTCTCGACAAATGCCTCCCTTCAACATCTGCCTGTCAACTCTTCAACTGGCAATGATGAAATGTTGTAGTTTGCAAAAGAAACAAGTACTGTTTATACATTTTTTCTTTATCTTGCTTTGAACTACATTCCTTATGTTGTTAATGATGATAAAACATATCATGATATTTATTATATTTATAATTATACCCCTTTTTTAATATTTACACATTCCTGCATCATCCATTTTTTAGGAATGCCATTTCCAATTTTCGTGCTACCTACCTTATAAAAGATTAAGCCCATGAAGTATTCTTCAATAGTCAAAGACAGATAAGAAAGCACGCATTTACTCTAATGGAAACCATCATTCAAAATATACACAAGTCATGGAAATATCAAGGTGAAAACAGTTAGAAAAGTCTCAAAGTTTTCACAAAACAAGAGATGAATATTTAAAAATAAAAATAAAAAAGCAAGCTCATCATTAATGCTTATAAAATGATTTAAAATACTCAAGGAACACCATAATTATGACAAAGAAAATCATCATAACTCAAGTGAAAGACATTAAATCCACATAAAATTATAGAATGTCAAAAAACATTCTTGTGTCATCAAAATCCCGTGTTGACTCAAAGAAGCAACAGAACAGCTGCATGAACCTTATAGACCACACCTGAAATGGTCTTCCAGTCAATCAGAAATCTCTAAGGCATGAGATTGCAATATATCGAACATCACTTAGACTAGGTTTGCAGAGAGACTCAAAAACCTTTTCACTGTCTCGTTTGTCCTTCTTTCTTTAATTAATAAGATTTCAACCTCATGTTCTACGACTTCGCATTAAACAAACAACTAAACTAACCACACATGAGCCTAAGACTAACAATATTTCTGTTAAATATGAAAAGAAAACTGTGTATAAAACACAATCATCTTTTAAAAAAAAATGACCTTTAAGTATGGCAGTGAGCTCCTTCTCCTCTCTTTCAAGCGTCTTTTGATCTTCGCTCTGCTGACTCTCCAAATCCACACTAATCTCACTCTTAGTTTCACCAGCATCTGATGCAACCTCTCCGAAATCAAACACATCACTTTTCTCATCGTCCCCCTCATCCAGGTTCCACGGCTTATCATACATATCCGAAGCTGGCCACTCAAGTTCAACGGCTCCACGAGTCCCCGCCCCAGCCTCTTTCTCAATACCATCGAATTTATCTCCGCCGTCATCATGTTCGCCTTTCTCCTTTAGCCAAGACTCCTCCTCGGCCGCTGCAGAAGCAGGAGAATCCGTGATTCCAGCAAGGTCGTGTTTGGAATCTTCGGTGAACAACGAGTCGAAGTTGTCATCAGCTTCTCGAGAAAGTTTCCAGATGTTATTGTTCTTATTGCTCTTATAGTTGTTGTTGTTGTTGTTATTGGTGGAGAATGATCTGAGGGGCCGAGGATAGGTACTGGAGTTATGAGTAAGGAACGGATGGGGATGGAATTTTGAAGAAATATTGGACAAGAGACGGAAATGAGAGGATCTGGTGAGGAGCCGAAACAGCATTGTTGTGAGTTGAAGCAGAAGGACAGAGTTTGAATCGACACAGTACTTAGTAGGGTTTTACATTTGGGAATCAAGGATCCGAACCAGTTCTGTTTGTCCACGCGCTAGATCGGCTGATTTTGGGCCATAACGGGCTTGCCTTCTTAACTATACGATAGATGCAGGGCGGCCGAACCAAGTGTTATAATAAATAACATTATAATTTATTTTTTTATAATTACTGTTTTAATTTTTTAATAAATTTTTTCTCTTTTACTTTAAATATTAATGCTTATTTTTTTTAACAATTTTTTAATTTAATTATACATATTTATTTTTTATATATTTTTTTATTTTTTATTATATTTACATTATTATTATTTCATATGTTTAAAAAAAATAGCTTTTTTTCATAAAAAAATTAGTGTAAATTGTAGATTTATCAAAATATTTAATTATAAAAAATAAATATACAGTTTAATGATAATAAATTTATAGTTCATATCAAATGAGTCTATAATTTATAAAAAATAACATATAGTTTATTGATAATAAATTTAAAATTTATATCAAAATAAACTTACAGCTTATAAAAAATGAATATATAACTTACAAAAAATGAATTTACAGCTTATAAAAAAATGAACCTACAATTTATAAAAAATGAACTTACAGTTTAATCAACCTATCTTATATAACAAATGAACTAAAAAAACATAAAATCTATTCAGTAATATTAATAACATTAAATTAATATAATATATTTTTTATTTTTAATATTATTTTAAAATAAAAATTATATTAATATAATTTAATATGATAATATAAATTAATTAATATAAAATTATATATAATATTTCTATATAATTATAGATAATAACATAAATTATGCAATTATAATAATATAATTTAATTAAATAATGTAAAATAATTATATATCAATATAATTATATATAATATATAAAATTACACAAAAATCTCATCTAAAAATTAAATAAAATAAGCAGAGAAATAAATGATAAAAACTTGTCATGTGAGGTGTAGAGTGTAGAGAGTTGCTTGGAATGTATAAAAACAAACATCTTTTTTTTTTTTAATTTTTATACGTCATAGACTTTTAATTCATATTATTATATGAATAGAAGTTCACGATATAATAACTCAATGTAGAGCTATTTAGCACGAAAATGGAAATATGAAGAAAACAGAGAAAAGAGAAACATTATATAGGAAAATGTCATTTTATAAAATATTGGTGAAAAACATGAAATAAATACAGAATTTCAAAAATGTAGAAATGTACCTAAAACACATAATTGTGACCCATTATCAAAGATGCAGTGTGAACATTACAATGCTGTAAACTCTAACAATTTTTCTTTTCTATTTCTTTTAGGTTTCAAGTATATGTTTAGTTGATTTCAATTCAACTTTAACTAAAATTGAATTAATTAAATTTTAATTTTATAAAATCAAATTAAATTAAATTTTTTAGGAATGAAACTGAATCTAATCAAATTTAGTTCGATTCAATTGATTTATTATAGATTTGAACATAATATTTTTAAAAACATTTTTGAATAATTTTTAATAAATTATAGTATTTTAATTATGTATAAGTATAAAACTTATTATATATTAATTATATTTACATATATGGAGTATATTTATTTTTTTTAAAGTATGGAATTATTAAAATTTGTTAATAAAAAATTAGTTACTTCAGTTAAATTGATTTATTTACTTTTAATTTTAAAAATTAAACTAAATTAAATCAATCAAAACTTTGAAAATAAAGCCAAATTAATTAATTTAACTTAATTTATTAATTTAGTTCAATTTTTTAGTTTGAATTTATTTAACAACTACTATTTTAAATTACAATAGATATGTGGTGGTTTTGTTCCAAATCCTTTTTTCTTTTTCTCTCAAGTAACAATCAATTTTTAGGTAATAATTTAAAATTAATATATTATTTTACTTTTGTTAACACAAAAAATACTAATACTTCCACTGACCTAATTGGTCCCTCTTAAAACTCATATTTCAAAACAATTAAAAAAGGAAAGAATTATAAGAAACTCTCTCATTCAAAAAAATAAGCTAAAAATAATTTAAATTTGTATTTAAATAATAATTTGATAATAAATAAATTAGATCAAAATTATTAAATTATGAGACAAATCTTTTAATTAAAATAAAAAATCAATTTATTTTAATACTATTAAACTCATAAACAAGGATAGCATTAGTTATTCTTATGTTAAATAGGCAAGTGAAGTAAGAGAAATAAAATTATTTTAATTCATTATAAATGTTTTACAGATAACAAAATTTAATAGAATTTTATCCATTTAAAATTTATTGTAAATAACAAAATTATATTATTAAAATGATAGAATTCTATTAATGATAATTTTTTATCTTTTTTCTCATATAATTTATCTTAAATGAGACATTGAGAAATATTTATTTTTATGCATGTAATTTTTTTACCTTTTAAAATTTTTATTCTATGAAATTCATAAATTCCAAAATTTAAAGGCATTAAATACTTCACAAATGGAAATCATTTAAAAGAGTTGTTAATGAAAATTAAAAAACTTCTAAAAAAGAATCGTACTTAATTCACAAGTAAAAGCTTGAAAATGTTATAAATTAAAAAAATAAGCTTTTAATTCCCATAAAATTAAATTTTAAATATCCTTAAATCATAAAATGCATAAATTTAAAAATAAAACATTAACCAAACATTAATAGATAATTTTTTAAAAAGATACTCATGACGAAGCAAATTCTTAACTAATTTAGATTGAGTTAAATCATATAAAAGTAAGAAGTGTCAGCTTGTGTAGTTGATATTAAAAAAATTATTAAATATATATTAATTTAATGTACTAAAAATGAACTCTTGTATTTTGTCACATTACACTACTTATTCCTTCGTTTCTAAAATTATAATAAAATATTCATATGTTTTTTACTTTTTTACATTAAGTAAGGCGCTAGTGGGTAAAACTAAAAATTAAGTGTTGAATAATTTTAGTACGTAAAATTTAAGAGTTGAATGGTAATTAAATAAAAATCAAATTCTCAAAAAAATAAATATAATATAAAATTTTAATATAATATAACTATATATTTTACAATAAATTATTATTTAATTTGATTTTAAAATTTTAAAACTTATTAATTATATATTGTCAATAGGAAAAACTTGTGATAATGAATAAACATATTAAATAGTAAATTATTTATATTACTTAATCAATTAAATAAAAATTTTATACTTATCAAATTAAGTGATTTTTTGAAATTAAGTGTTTAATAAAAAAATGTTATCGTACACATTTAAAATGTTAATAACTTAAAAAATTTGTCATCAAATAATCATAAAAATATAAGTATTGAGTATTTTAATTTTAAATACTTAATACAATTATTTAACAACTCTTTTATGTTTGTTTTGTTGAGCTTTTATTATTAAATATGCATAAAATATTAATTATGCCCTTGTTTAATTATAGTTGATGAACAATGGTACAACTAATTCAAAGTAATCATATCCTCAAACCTAAGTTCTTCCCTCATTTCTCTCTCATTGCAGCAATACGTGATTCGAAAATTAGTACACCAATTTAACTCTATCACTCAATCATTATACTGAAGACTTCATTGTAAATTTTTATATCACAAATTGTATTTCATTTTGCAAAAGAATAAGGAATTTCTTTTAACATGTGGTGAGGTTTAGTTTTTATACATCAAATATATTGTACTTGTTTAGTAATATTTCAGGGTTTTATATGAAAATGAGAATATAAAGGTAATGGTTTTAAGGATTTTTTTTTTTTTGTTTAAATATAAGGTTTCGACTTATTGCAGATTTTCATGCATCCTGGTATTTTTAGTTGTGTTGGATTTTGAAATAATGAGATTAAAGAATCACCATTTTTAAAGTACAAGAGTAAAAAAATTTTAGAAAATTTTGTATTAACAAATTATTATTTGTTTATTAATTTATTTGTTCTATGTAAATGCTGAATTTATGTTGATCTTAGGAATCATTTCTTAAAAATTAACTTTTTTAGAGTAATAAAGTAAGAAAAGATGTTAAGTTTTTATATATTAATTGAAAGTGATGAGGAGGTGGATATCATATTGAGATTATATAAAACCATGATGAGATACCTATTTACATAAGTTGTGTGTATGAGAAAGAGGAAAGCAGTAAGGGATAAGTGTAAAAGAGAAATGAATGTCAGTAGTAATATATAGCGAAAGATTGAAAAGTATCTACTTGAACTATCCAATCTAATATTGCCATTTTATAAATTTGAACTGAATGTCCAAACTCAGCACTATTTAGAAAATATTTTTCTGAGAAAATATATTTTTATTTTTTCTAAATAAGTTATTTTTTATAAAAATAAAAAAGATCCTACGTAGTATTTGAATAAATTGAAAATTAAGTGTTAAAAAATTAAGTTTTAATTAATTTCAATATTAAAAATTTAAGAATTAAATAATTTTAATATTTAAAATTTTAAGAATTGAATTTAAATATATATTAATTTTTTTAAAAAAAATACTAAGTTTAAGAGATAAATTTAATATATGATAACTATAGATTTTATAATAAATTATTATATATTTTAATTTTAAATATTTTAAAACTTAATTATATCTTATCAATGAAAAAAAAATTGTGACAATAAATATTGATGGCTGTGATTAGGAGATATATTAATGAAACATATTAAAATAATAAAATTTTAAATTAAATTTTAATAAAAAATATTATCAAATATATTAAAAATTAAAAAGAATATTATAAAATAAATTTAAAAGAATTAAGTATTGAATATTTTAGCTTTGAATGTTTACAATCTAGTCTGTGACTTTTTTTGGGTTACTTTTCCCGTTTAATTTTACTCCGTGTTCATACCGTGTTGAACTTGCAAGAATATTCCTGACATAGATAAGCACCAGATTTTCCCTCCACCGGTAGTCACCGGTTGATGATAATATTCGCCAGAATAATTGTCAACCTCCCACTTGGAAACTGCCATTTGTCATGAAAGACCCTGTCTTCAACGGAAACATTAACAATACCTTCCCGTTCCCCCGTTTCCCCAAACCTGTCCAAACAATAGAAACAAAACGAAACGAGTGCGTAATCGCTAAGCTATCCATCGCTCCCTGAACAGCTCCACTCCACTCTGTCTCGACTACTTTGACCATAAGGCCCCTTACCACTTACCAGCTCCTCGCATTATAACGCTGCCCAACTGTCTAGGGACATTATCGTAAAAGAGCACAGCTCTAAATAAACCATCCCCAGTAAACATCCAATCGTCCATTTTGCTACCTATTTATACCTCCATTGTGACGTTGATTCTTTCGCACACAAAATTTTATCCTTCATTCTTTATTTCTGTCTTGCCAATATGGCTTCCAGATACCAGTTAGAGGTGACAATCTCATCGGCCAAGGACCTCAAGAACGTCAACTGGCGCCACGGCTCGTTGCGCCCATACGTCGTCGTTTGGGTCGATTCGGATCAGAAATGCTCCACCAGAGTCGACGAGGAAGGCGATACGTCTCCGTACTGGGACCAAAGCCTCGTCATTCCCTTGCCACCTGGCCCTTTAGAGGACCACACGCTCTGCATCGACATCGTCCACTCTGGCGCCGAGGACGACACCAAGCCTCTTATCGGCTCCGCGCGGCTCAAACTCGTTGACGTTCTCGACGACGTCGGCATAGGGGAACGAACCACGCGCTCTCTCCGGCTGAAGCGTCCCTCTGGGAGGCCTCAGGGGAAAATGGAGGTTGAAGTTATGATCAGGGAGCATCGCTATCGTGCACCTGATGCGTACTACGCGCCACCTTACGGTGTACCTCCGCCGCCATCAGCTTCCAGGGACTATAATTATGGAAGTGCGTACGGTGCACCGCCGCCGCCGCCAAATCCATACTACTCAGCAGCTCCACCTAGTGGATATCCGTATAGTGGATACAGCGCGCCAACTCCACCGGTAACATACGGTCAGCCGAATTATGGTTACGGTGATCAGCGGCCGGTTTATGTGCAAGAGGAGAAGAAGAAAGGCAAATTTGGTGGGATGGGGACGGGATTGGCTGTGGGTGCGGTAGCTGGGGTTTTAGGTGGACTTGCATTGGCAGAGGGTGTTGACGCGCTGGAGGACCATATTGCTGAGGACGCGGCAGCAAGGGTAGAGGAGGATCTTGGGTATGACGCTGACTTCTAGAGCCTGCTACGGGCCTTCACTTTACTAAATAAATTTTCTTATCCTAATTGGCCTTTGCGAGAAGAAAAATCAATGAATTATGATGATGCGTCCTTCCTCGTGGTTTGGTCATATTGGTATGCTTTCATTTTGTGTTGTGTGTCAATTTAGATGAGAAATTTGATAACAGTAAAAATCATCTTATTGGTGTGTTTTAATCAAATCGCAATTGTATCTTGCGATGAGCATTTGTCATTCACATAAAAAAAAAATTGTCTCGAGGATAATTCTGTTGGGCATCTCACGTTTTCTCTAAAACGAATAAAGCAAATAAGTTTTCTCTAAAACAAGGTAAAATTTATTCTTGTAACAATTGGATTTTGCTATTTGATATTTTAGCTCAATAATAATGTATTGAGTTATTTAAGAGTGACTATTAATTTTTGTTTTTATCAATAATTGAAAATAAGGATCAATTGTTGCTTTTTAGTGAATTATAAACTCGTTGATCATGCATAGCAAGGCCCATAACCAGACTATTATCGATAATAATTCTCTGCAATTATTTTGGTTGGACTGCTAGATGAAGATTAATTGATAATTCTGTTTAGTCATACACCACGTAGTCTCCAAAACCCCAATTCAAAGCCCAACATATTTAGGTTATTTAGCTTCTGTATTTGATAGTACTGGACTCATAAAAATTAACGACCTAAAAAGGGATATATTGACTAAATATGGGGTATAGCCTTTAAGAGTCCTCTTCACGATTGAACCAATGATTATTAAACATTTCTTTTTATTTGTGATCATCTTCTTGGTAAAATAATGTGTGTCAATTAAGATAACAGCAAAAAACTTGGATTAATTTCTTTTTCTAATTTTTTTATATCAATGATGTATATCTGATATCAATGGGTCACCAACTGGGCCTTAATCATATCTTGTGATGACTACAGAATGATGTTATGATCCTTTCCTTCAACTCACCTCACGTTCATTATATATATATGTATATATAATGATGTATATCTGATATCAATGGGTCACCACCTGGGCCTTAATCATATCTTGTGATGACGACAGAATGATGTTATGATCCTTTCCTTCAACTTAAAAAAACTACCTCACGTTCCCTTTATATATATATATGTGTGTGTGTGGGTGTGTGTGTGAAGTGCCAAGGCTCGGCAACAAAAACAAAGAATTGACTGTTACATTACGAAAGCGAGATTGCGTTACCAATTGATCACCTTCATATAGATGAGAAATCCTAGGAGAAACTGCATCAAAGAAATATGATCTCACCAAAAAAAGAAAATATAACTCAATATCCTTATGAAAAGCCTCATTAGCCACTCCAAGCCAAACGTACATCCGCCTATCGAAACATGTGGTGCAGCAACCACAAACAAGCGTTTTCTTCGGAGAGATGGAGCCGAGTTATATTCAATTATTTAGGCTCGTGAATAAGGCAAAAAAATTAACATAATGATAAAATATAAAAATATTTATAAGAAAATAAAAAAATTGCGTTTACTGCCCTGGAAAATTTCAATCAGTTGGCAGTCTCTTCCCTTTCATTTTTCTCCAGTGTTTTAATTCTCTTCATCCATGACAGTCACCAATAAACACACGTTTTCTTACCTTATCCACCCATAAAGCACAATCCTTAAGTTTCCCTCGTATTGGCAAATTTCTCTCCCCCCTCCCCCCCCTTCCCCTCTCTTTCTCTGAATGAAATTTAGCTCATCAATACATCAAGCTCAAATAATCTAAAAATAAGAGTTGAGTACTAATTTAATTTAATAGTTGATTTTGTTCTTAATTAGACCTTTTAAAATAGTTCTGAGACTAATTTAGTCTTTATGCCTAAACTTTATCATCATGAAAACGAGTAGCTACTAATTGTTAATAGTTAGCTGTTTTTTTATGCGATCCTTCGAACGTAAAGGCAGAAAAAGAAACCAAAGAAATTGAAAGAAATTGGGAGCTACGCGGCGCTTTGTTGTTGGGACTCAATATGGCGTGGGATTTGGGCTTTAGGCATGTATATACACACACACACACTGTAGGAATGAGACACTTGAGAGCTAGTGGAATTAATAAACCCACAATTGATTCACAGTATTAACTATTCAGTATATAATTGGGCTGTTGGGCGACCATGGCTTGGAGATGGGTGTGAAGAGTAACTCTGAGCGGCCATTATCCAGTAGCATTCTTAAAAAGATGACTATTTTGGTGGAATTAAGAGAAACTATAACTATTGGATCACCTCTTAGTAATTAACAGATGTTTCATTGATGGTTTTTTTTTTTTTTTTTCAATTTTCTAATTAAAGATCTTTATGTGCGCAGGTTATTAATGGACGACCGTCAGTGAAATTTACCTCATGTCTCATGGCCTGCACTGCATAGGGGCAAGCAAAAATTGGACCGAATAAAAAAATTGATCGAACTAAGTTGGTTCAGTTCGGTTTAATTTGACAAAATCAATTCAATATTTTAGATAAAAAATCGATTAAAATTATTAATAAATCAAACTAATTTAAATTGAACTAGATTGAAAATACATGTAATTTAATCAAATTAAACCTAACCGAATTTTTATAGGTTCAGTTTAATTTTAAGGCACATTAATTTTGATTTAATCGATTTGATTAATTTAGTTTTTCTAAAAAATTTGATTCAATTTGGTTATAAATATATAAAATTCAATTTATTTGATTTTGGTAAAAAATTGAACTGAATTACCCCTAGCATTGCATGCATGGAATTGAGTACAGTTAGTTTTCTTAGCCTCCTTAATTTGTTTTCGCAAACATAATAACAAAATAAAAGGAAGCTATTTAATCGAATTTGAAGACTAGTCAATATCTATACCCTACTTCTGATCCAAAGAACAAGATAAGAACATAAAAAGGAGGGACCTGAAAAGTAAAATTAGCAAGAGCATGGGCTACTAGATCACACTGGCGTGGGATCCATGAACATGACACGGACTTAGATAGCAACTCCCTTATGTCCCAATATTATTACATTACATTACCCACATGCTTAGCATATAACGTCGACACCAACCCTTTGCAATCAGATTTACTTAATTTCATCTTCAGATTACTTAATTTTTACCTGTGTATTTTTTCAGTCGATTTTGATCTATTGAGAAGATTGAAAGTTCCTATTAGTCTATACATCTAAAATTTTACTTGAACTTTACAAGATTAAGAGATTGTTTTTCGAACCAGTTTTCACATTAATGACTTTGCCTAGATATCCAAAATGTTAATGTTTGTAAAATCAATAGATCATTGATAGCGTATGGCTTTTTAGTTTTGACACTGAAAGCATTTTCAAATTCAAAAATAAAATTCAAAGCCTCGGAGATAACCACCTGATTTTTCAAGGTTCTGTTGTTAACGAGAAAATCATTTTCGCAGTTCCAAAAACTCCATAATTGCAGAAACTGTTGTTCATTTGGAGTTTATTCATGCTTATGTAGATAACGCTATACCATTAAGTGAAAATTTATTATTAGTTGAAGAAATTTTCTTTTTTTTTATTTTTTCTTTGTTACAATTGGAGATTTTTTTTTTCTTGGTTACAATTGAAGAACATTTCTTTGATGAGGCTAAACCTACATTTGATTTAAAAAAAAAAAATGAAGAACCAAATAGAATTATTGAAATTAAGTCATGGTATCAGAATAAATTAAATGGCGGGATTGTAATTGGGGGAGAATACATAGTCCCCCCCCATGTATAAGATTGGGTATACATAGGAGCTAACCGTCCTATTAATGCCCATTAATTTTATGGATGCTGCAGTTACTTGACTATAAATGCTGGTTGATTTCTGTTACATTGATTGAAAAGTTCTAACTGTTAGAATTTGGCTCGTTCAGGCTTTTTATTGTTCGGTTCGGTTATTTTGTTGATTGATTATGAAGTCATATAAATTTTTTTTTCCTGATAAATAAATAGAGTTTTCTTGGAAATGAATAACCTAATTTTAGTTTGCGTTTCAGTTCCTGCTTTCTGAAAAATACATTAATGTTTTCCATATTTCATATTTGTGAACATTATTGGCATATGGGTACTTTGTTAATTATCTATCTATGCCTTCTTTTATCAAAAAAAACATTATTGGCATATGTTATATATTATTAGAAAGATCAAAGTCACATGTCTGTACTAACTGCACTTGATACCAAAGTAATTGTTGTGCCAATTCTGGCTTTGAATTTGATATTAAAGTCGCTATCATCCTGCAATACAATTATACATACCCCACCTTTTATTGTGCTGCTACCAACTACCATAATCTCAATCGTCTGTAGTACAATTTCACATTGGCATCATTTGTCTAATTCACTACCCCTCACAGCATCTTAATCTTTCTTCCCTTTTCCCATTCAAGTTCTGTGAAATTCTTACGTTTATTTGTTATGTTTGCAAAATAAATATTTTTTTTCTCATAAATTTTCTGGTTTAATTGTATATATTTAAAGTTTCTGCTTTAAATTTTCTGGGTTCATTATATATTTTTTTTCATCTGATTTATTCAAAAAGGGACTTAAAGTTTAAACTGAAGCTCTTTTATATGCATGCACTTTCCCTTATTTTTAGTTCACATATAAAATAAGCATGGTGGAAGGAGAGTTGTGGTACTCAAGATTTTGTTGTTCTTGGCTTCATTTATGAGTCATTATAGATGCTAATTCATTTAAGTGTCATTTATAAGTTGCAACAATGTAAATTCAATCTCAGCCATAGTTGCGTTTAAGTATCCACGATTGCGCATGTCTTCCCTTCCACTACAAGTCCCATTTCCTGTTGACTACGCCTCTTTTCTTTCCTTCCTTTAATTCGTCAATTTCGCAATTCATCACAAGTTTTCAACCATTGTTTGCATTTGGGCATTCGCAAAATGAAAAGTAGAATCACAAAATTCCTTTCGTGCCCGCCACCTCCAGGTATGTATTTTTCTCATCTCTGTCTACCTTTTTCACCAACACAGATATGATGCAGTAGGACTTTGCCCAATAATAATAATCCCCCGCCCCCCGCGGGTCCTTTCGACTTTGCAGATGCTGCTGCTACTTCGACCATACCCAACGTGGATGTACGCGACGAATATGCCAATGCCTTTCGGACCGAATCGTACAATGAGTTCTGGACACGTGTCTTAGCACTCTCTGATGGAAATTCTTCCATGTCTATTCCTGTTGAGTCCAGCACTGCAGCCCGCCTTCCATCTTATCGTCTCTTCGTTGAACATCTTTTGGATCCAGACCAGCCCACACTTACTCGGGTCCTTAATTCGTCTCGTAACCCACCCGAAGCCCACTCTCTCTTATCCCAATATTTCATCCAAACCGCCAATACCTCTTTTTTATGTGGATCCTTGCTAAAGGATATTGACCATACACGTGTCAGATACCGCTCTTTAAAAACCACTCTCCAATCAATGGATTCTCCGGCCCGTTCACCCGAAAACCATTTCAGTATCATTTTGACCCGACTAACCGAATTTGCAAACTCGCTCAGTGCGTTTCACTCGTCGGCTCCATCTTCTAGCCAGGTTCGAGCCACACAAGCTGACTGCTCCAATTTGCTCAAGCAGCTCGAGTCAAGTCGAGATAACGCTAAAGCCAAGCTGCAACTGAAAAGCAGAATAAAGCATGGCTCGGCTTTGTTTCTCGTGGCTTTAACGGCTTCGCTAACAGTAATCCTAGCGACTCATGCATTGGCATTGCTAGTGGCAGCTCCAAGTCTGGTGACGGCTTCGTTGCAGATGACTTCCAGTAGAAAACTAGCCAGAGTGTCAGCTGAGCTGGATATGGCCGCAAAGGGAACATATATATTGTGTAGGGATTTGGAAACCATTAGCCGATTAGTGGCGAGGCTAAATGATGAGTTGGAACATATGCGCGCGAAGGTCAAGTTTTGGGTTGAGAAAGGGGAGGATTGGGTGCAAGGCAGTGGGGAAGTGGTGCGGCAGCTGAAGAAGAATGATTGCAGCTTCTGTGATCAGTTAGATGAGCTGGAAGAGCATTTGTACTTGTGCTTCATGACTATTAATAGATGTAGAAACCTTGTATTTAGGGAGATTTTGGACCCGGGTCAGACCATCAAGGCTCCGAATCTGCTATTCAAATAGTACTACTATTTGTCTGAATGGAAAAGTTGGCCATGTATTTTGAAATTAAAGTGCAAATTTTGGTTTGCCCTTTGGAAAAAATTGGAAGAGATGAAATATTGGTGGCTGTGGTCAAGGTGAGTAAATTTTCAAAAAAACCGACAAACCAAACTAAATTGATACTGTTCAATTTTTTAAATTTAATTTATAGAAGTAAATCAATTTGATTCTATTTGTTTTAGGGGTAAGTAAATTTTCAAAAAAATCGATAAACTGAACTAAATTGATTCTGTGATTTTTTTAATTTGATTTATAAAAGTAAATCGATTTGATTCTATTTGTGAAAATATGAAATTTTCGATTTTCGGTTTTACTTTTGTCTCTTTTCCAAAATGCAACGTTTTTTTAATCTTAGTGTTTATTCTTACCTCTCTTTCTTTCTCACCCAATCGCTCATTCTCTCTCATCTCTCAGCCTTTTCGCGACCTACGGCATACATCTCGTTTACCTCCCGTTTCTTTGCATGTTCCTCCGCTACCTCAATTCTCAACATCAAGTTTTCTTTTTTGTTTGACATATTCCTCGGCTGTGAAAAATCATCTTCTTCTTGTTTTCCAATTCTAATTTGGGATCTCTAATCCTAAATTTTTCTAGCTCAACTATATCTGAATAAAAGATCCAAAATTGATGGTAAAATCAGAACGAGCCAAGATATATTGTGTTTTGGGATAGTGATACAGATTGCAAGCGAGAAGTGCTCAGTGCTGAAATCTCATGACATGCCCATTTGTTGAATGCTGAAGTGGCAGAGGCTATGGCGACCCTTCATGGCCTGAAGTTAGCTCGTGAACTGGGTTTCTTGTAAATGGAGTTGGAGAGTGATTGCTTGACTCTGATCTAGAGGCTTCAGCATAAAGAACATGATTTTACATATGTGGATGCTATTGTTGGGGATATCTTTAATGAGTTAACAACTTTTACCACTTACAGGTTTATCCGCTCCCCTCGTGAAGGCAACCGGATTGCCCATCTGTTGGCCAAGTTTGCTCTTTTAGATAAACGTTTTTATGATTCTTGTAGTTTCCCATCTCATATTCTACTAATGTAAGGAACTCTTTTCTATTTAATGCAATCCCCATTTTATTTATTAAAAAAAATTATTCAGATCAATATTTTAGGTCTTGTAATATCTATGTTGGATTGTAATATTTGTTATTTTAATATTATTTATGAAATTTTAACAATTGAAATGCACTTAATGAAATTTTTGGTGGATTTGATTCAATTTAAAAATATTTTTAAAATTGACCGAACCAATTGATTTCTCACCTCCATCCCTTTGAAAAAACGGGGCTTCATGATGGTGGCCGTTAACCATTAACCATTAATTGCCATGTATGATTTAATGCACATACTATTAAGTATTTTTAATAGTACTATTTATTATAAAAAGTATCTTTCACGTGATAAAAAGTATTTTAAATAATTTTTAAATATAAAAAAGTGAACAAGTTATACAATTTTAATAAACGCTTAATAAGTTTAATTTTCATTTTATTTTATTCCATGAATATAATATTTTATCCAATAAGCATTATCGCTTAAAATTTTTCAATAAAATCAAATAATTATTGTGAAATAAAAGAGAAAAACTTTTTCAATAAACAAAATAAAAATAAATAGATATCAATATATTGTATAAAAAATTGAAATAGTTAATGACAATTATAGTGTTATAGTTGAGAATTTAAGAACTCTAAATACAATAAATGATTTATATAAGGAATTGTAAATTCAAATTAAATACAATAAATGATCTGTATGGTGAATTACAAATTTAAATTTTAAATTTCAAATTTAAAGTAAAAATTTCAAAATCTATTAAGAGACAATATTATCAATATATATCAAATTTTATACTAAAATTACATATTTATCCTCATTGATCTGGATCAACTTATTTCTTCTAGCACTATTAAAAAATACATAGAGTTTTAGAGACCATTTTTTTTAGATTAAAAACTAAAAAATTTTACTTAAATAAAGAATTTATTAAAGACGCTCTTATACTTTTTTTTGTCGAGCATCATAATCTCCTCCGTTTTCTATTAACACCCTAAACAACCCAAATGTAAGGCTTTTCAATTAACAGTCTACACAACCGAAATGTAAGGCTCATTAAGATATGCTGAGCTTGAAGCTTTAATTGGCGGTGGCCGTCCTTAGATGCACTTTGATAATTATGGAAATCTCACTTGTCTAGCGCACCATGTTGTTGCTGCCAATTGGACTTCAACAGTACTCGGTATTACAATATAAGACCCTAAGATGGGAGAATCTGAAATAGGTGTTAGACCAATAAATTTTGGTTCAAAATTAAATAATAAGTTATATTTACAATGATAAGAATGTGAATTTGTTTTCTAAATCGACATAATTAAATAAGTTATATTTAGAATGATGAGACTGTGAACTTGTTTTCTAAATAGACATAATTAAACATACTCATTTTGAGTATATTACAAAAAAATTGTTAAAAGAAACTTCTAGTATTGATGATTGAGTGTCATTTTAGTATTTCAAAATAACTTGAAGAGAAGGTTTTAACTAATGCTATATCCATAATCTTTTTTTTTTTTTTTTTGGAAAAAATAATACTTAGACGTACATAGTTAAAATAACGCGAATATTTTTTGAAACATTCGTATGCGAATATTGAGTATAGGAATTAGAGGTGATATCAAAGCTTAATATCGCTTTTTTTATGATTTCTAACAATCTAACTCATGCACTGAAACTTTTTGTAAGTAATAACTGAAGTCACAGTCTATTCCACTCCTTTGATCTCTTATAAAAAGCATCAAATTCATTTAAGCAATTCACTGTCCATCAATGAAATAACATCTCGACAACTTATAATTAGTAGTTTATATCAGAAAAGGAAGAGCACCCATTACTTTGTTCTCATCACTCATACATAAAAATTCATAATCATTGGCCAGCTTTGTCCACAACCGAGGAAATGAAAATGTGAAAGGTTTAGCATTTTTTGGACACGCTATTGTCATTATAAGACCATAAAGCACATTAATTATTTATTGACGTAAATCCGACCTACTTTGGCAACAATAAAGGACGTTAATAAATTTATCGATTATGACTTATTGCGGATGCACATGTGGTAAGCTTCTTCATACTACTACTATTTTTTTCTTAAAGAATATATTTAACACGATAAGGTAGTATCATTACATAATGTTCATAGAGAAATTCTTAAATAAAAATAAAAATATCGTTCAATATTTTGATTTCAAGAATCTTTTTTTATTTAATTACATTTAAACTATTATATCCATAGTTTTAAACTTAAAATCTGAAAACAACTTTATAATATTTTGATATTAAAAAATAATCAATAATAAAGTAGATGATAAATTTATTCACAATCCTATTTCTTTTTCTTTTTCTTAAAGCTTTGCTTAGAATAATTAATTGAATTCGAAATTTCAAGTGAGTTCAAAGCTTAATTGAATTTAGTTCAAAACTTCAAATGAGTTTATATAGTAAAATTCATGTGTTTGGAATCAAAACTTAAAGTTGTACAATTCATTGGAATCATAAATCAATATTGTTATCTCAATTTTTTTAATGAACTTGAAATAACTGATAAGTACCAGAGATATATTTCATTTAATTAAATGAAATTGTTTATAATTTTTAATAGATGAATTTTAGTGAAATGAATTAAAGTTTTGTAGACTTCATTTAAAAATTCAGATTTTGAGAGAATTTAAAAGAATTGAATTATATTTTCAAAGAATATTTTTAAAAGAATTTAATTTTTTATTAAAAAAATTATTTAATAATAAAATAAAAAAAATTATATTATTAATTTAAGATTTTTTCAAATAAAAGAATTCTATTGCTAAAATAAATACATTTTATTGATAAAATTGAATTTTAAATATAATTTATTTTAAATAAGGCGAAAAACTGTATATTTTGTTATCAGTATTTTCTTTATTTTTAAAATACTTTTAGAGCTCATAATTTATAAATATAAAATTCGATATGATAAAATCCAACTTTGAATTTCTGCAAGTTTTAAAATGTCTATAATAAGTGACAAAATGGAGTAGATAAGGCATGATTATGAAGGGGACACAAAGTTTTAGGTTTTTTATGTTTGCATTTACTAACGGGCAGCGACGCAGTACGCAGAGAAGGGAAGCTCGGGACCGTAAATTTCCACTCAACTACAATTTTACTGCCTACATGCAGATGGAAGCACTGATATTAATGGGTCACAACTGTTCTCATGAAGCTCATAAATGCAATCCTAACCAACGTCAAAGGAACTCCTTCTATAAGTTCACGTTAGGTCCTTGTCTAGCTTCGCAACTTCCATCACCACCGCCACTATACTAATCCCATAACTTAAACCTTTTTTTTGCTTAGTCTCCCGTGAGCAATGGCCTCTCAAGCAGTCGACAAGCAGGAAGAAACCCCGAAGGTAAAATTTACAGGCAAGTCCTATGTGAAGCCCAACAAGAAACTGGGTAGAAGAGAATGCCAGTTGGTTACCTTTGATCTTCCATATCTTGCCTTTTATTACAACCAGAAGTTTCTATTGTACAAGGGGAGATATGACGAGTTTGAAGACATGGTGGGAAAATTGAAAAATGGGCTCGCTGTGGTTTTGGAAGATTTCCATCAACTGGCTGGGAAACTTGGAAATGATGAAGACGGGGTGTTTAGGGTTGAGTATGATGATGATATGGATGGTGTTGAGGTGGTAGAAGCTACTGCAGAAGGGATTAGTGCGGATGATCTAATGGTTGAGGATGGCACCAACAGGCTAAAGGACTTGATCCCTTATAATGGGATCCTGAACTTGGAAGGCCTTCGCCGCCCTTTGTTGGCAATACAGGTAACGTATTAATCTACCAGTTTTTTGTAGCCTAGCCACTGAAATTTTTGAAATAGATGAGGATTTTAAAAAGATGTCATAATACAAAGAGAATAAAAAAAAATACACAGTTCTATGTAAAATTGTAGATCACATTCTAGCAAATGAAAGATTATACCATATCACAAAATTTTGCAAAATCAGGACATAATCCCACATGGGTCGAGAAGCAGCTGGTGAAAAGTGGGGGTGAGTAAAAAACTGGACAGGGCTGAAAAAGCAGATATAACCAGATTGGTTGGTTCAGTTTGATTTTAATTTTTTTAAAAATTAATCTGTAAAAAATTAAAAAATTAAATTAATAAAAATTATTAATAAATTAAATCATTTTGAATCGAATTAAATTTAAAATGTATATAATTTAATCAAATCAAACTAAATAGACATAAATTTTAATTTAATTTTTTTAAAATTTTTTATTCCATTTAATTTTAAATATATAAAATTTGATTTATTTAATTTTAATAAAAAATCAAATGAAATTGAATTTGATTTATTTATATAAAATTTAATTTAATTTTATTTAATTAATCGAATAGACTCTTTGCTCACGGTAAAGAAGCGTGGTGGAAACTGCATTATTAACTCATGTTGAAAGACATCAATATCTCGACAGCTGGCTTCGTTTTCCCTATTGGACTTTAAGAAGTTCTTTGCTATATGGGAATAGGATTGGACGATCCGCCTTAAATTTAACAAAGTGACCATCTTGGAAAAAATAGAAAATAAATGAAATAAATGGCCTTTAGCATCCTTTATGGCATTGGTAGTATCTCTCCTTTTTTTTAAATATATGTCGCATTCAAAATTTCTGTTGCCCCTTCCCAGTTTCCTTTTATGTCTCTCCATGTAATCTTAATGATTATACAGTTTTTTTTTTTCCCAGTATTGAAAAAAATGAAATTATATTGATAATATTTAAACTCTATCATTTACTCTTAAATATTCATAATTATATTAGTTGCCCCTTCCCAGTTTCCTTTTATGTCTCCATGTAATCTTAATGCTAGTATTGAAAAAAATGAAATTATATTGATAATATTTAAACTCTATCGTTTACTCTTAAATATTCATAATTATATTAGTTGTTCTTTTGCGTTTCAATTTTTTTGACAGATATTCATGACTTAACTTATTAGATACTAATGGTCCAATTAATAGTCAAAATGTCTCTTTTAGCAATGCGAAATTAAGAAACTATATACTTCCTCTGTTATTTTAAAAAAATTATATTTCAATATAATTGTTATTCTATATTATTAATGTAACATTAATTACTTATTTTTTAAATTTATTCTCATCATTATTTCTTCTCTATTTTCTAATTAAATGTTTTTTTATTATTATCTGTGTAGAGTTTTAACTGAAAATAATTAAAAAATATTATTTAATATTAATTAAAATTATTATTATTTTGTTTAATTTAAGTGTATAAACTTTAAAAAGAGAGATACTGTGAAACAGAATAAATATAAGAAATCAATTTTCCTTTTAACATGTATAATTACAAAAAACGACCAACTGGTCTGCTCCTTTCCTTTAGGTAACTAAATTAAAAGATGGACTTGCAATGGGCTGCGCGTTCAACCACGCCATTCTGGACGGCACATCCACCTGGCACTTCATGAGCTCATGGGCCGAGATCTGCAACGGATCTCATTCAATCTCCGTTGCACCATTCCTCGACCGCACCAAAGCGCGAAACACGCGCATCAAGCTCGATCTCACACTACCCCCAGACCCACTCTCCAATGGTGACGCCACGTCAGCCCCACAGCTGACAGAGAAAGTCTTCAAGTTCTCCGAGGCAGCCATCGACCAGATCAAGTCACAGGTTAACTCGAACCCTCCATCCCACGGTTCAAAACCATTCTCCACATTCCAATCACTCGCCGTCCACATTTGGCGCCATGTAACCTGTGCACGTGAACTCAAACCCGAAGATGTCACAGTGTTCACGGTCTTCGCCGACTGTCGGAAAAGGGTGGACCCACAAATGCCGGAAAGTTACTTCGGGAACCTTATACAAGCAATATTTACGGGAACTGCAGCCGGGTTGTTATCCATGAACCCACCGGAGTTCGGGGCGGCGATGATACAAAAGGCAATTGAAGCACATAATGCAAAAGCCATCGATAAGCGGAACAAGGAATGGGAGAGTGCACCAAAGATCTTCCAGTTCAAGGATGCGGGCGCGAATTGCGTGGCAGTTGGTAGCTCGCCGAGGTTCAGGGTTTACGAGGTGGATTTCGGGTGGGGACAACCCGAGTGCGTGAGAAGCGGATCCAATAATAGGTTTGACGGAATGGTGTATTTGTATCAAGGGAAGAGTGGAGGGAGGAGCATTGATGTTGAGATCAGTTTGGAAGCTGGAGCTATGGAGAGGTTAAAGGAGGATAAGGATTTCCTTGTTCAGGTCTAGAACTAGAGGGCTTGGATAGCACTGATATATAATTAAATTATTGTCTTTGTGATCTTAGACAATGATTAATTTATATACCATTGTATCCAAAAGGTCCTCTAATTTGGTATTGTGTTGTGTTTCATTATGCAGTTTTTGTTGTTGGATTTGTTTCATGTTTGTTTATCTGTTAATGGATATTAGTTGCTTGTAATGATTGCTTGCTTCATAAAAAGCAACTGTCTTGGCTTAATTAATAAACAGTGATTATAATTTTCCCACCAAAAAGAAAAAGAAAATTGTCAATAGAGTAAATTAATCAAGCAAGTTAGGAGTTATGATATACTACAGTCAACTGCCACTTTTTAATGCATTTCTTTTGCAGAGTTTTAAAATTTTTTCTTATATGTATTCTTTAATTTATATTGATATCATATAGGAGTGTCAACAATCATGCACAGAAAGTCCCTTCAGAAATTAAGATGTGATTGAAAGCATAAAAAGATTGGTTGTCTCCTTTGCTCTTTGTACATTAGCTAGTATTCCGATAAGGTGTAATTAACTTGTCGACTGATCTCAAGACATGAGTCGCTCATGTGCAATCCGAGTTGGCACTCGAACGTTTCTAAAACTTTAGAACCATTAATCTTCGAACCTCATGATCAATGATAATCATCTCATTATTGTTGAAAAAAAGGCAAATATATATATATTTCTTTATTTTTTTATAATTTATTTAGAACCATTAATCTTCGAACCTCATGATCAATGATAATCATCTCATTATTGTTGAAAAAAAAAAGGCAAATATATATATATATTTCTTTATTTTTTTATAATTTATTTAAAAAAAATATAGAAATGTAATTTTACACTTTTTATGTTTTAGGGTATGTGATATTTTGTTTTTTTTGGGTTACACATTGGCGTTTGAGGTTGTGTACGTTCATGTAAACCAAACTCACTAATATAGTTAATAACTGATTTATTTTATAGTTTTAATGTAAGTATGATATTATTTTTAATTTACTAATATAAAATTTTGTATTCTAGATTAAAAAATTATAAATATCATTTAAGAAATTTTTGTTTATTAATTTTGATAAGAAAATTACATTTATTGATCATTCTCAATAAGGTTCTTTATGAATCAAGAAAATTAAGTGGTGCAAATATAAACTTAATTTAATTTTATAAGCATTTTATTTCTATAAATTGTCTGGTTACATTTTATTTTACAAATTTACACACAATAAGATAATATATTTCTCGAAGAAGTTAGACTTCAAATCAAGTTTGGTCCATGAACTTATAAATGTGGTGGTTCCGTTGGATCAGGCCCAATGTTGTGGGCTTCATTTAATTGGACCTCTTTCTATTTATTTATTTATTTTTGTTTTAGAGATTTGGTTATTACAACAGAAACAGGTAAAATTGGAATCAATAAATAAACTGCACCAAAAAAAAAAAAAGGGGCGGAAGGCGACGTTTCTGTGGTGTTAGTCTGTGGAGGAAGTCCGGAAGAGCTGAAAACCCTTTTAAGAGAAGTGCACATCTAGCTATCAGACTCTCTTTCAATTCTTCACGTATCACTATTCCCAGGCCTCTCTTCTCTCTCTCTCTCTCTCTCTATAAACGTGCGGATGCAGAAACTGCATATCTTCCGTATTAGGGGTTTCTAGGGTTTTTCTTTCACAACTAGTCAGAATCTCAGAATGTTGCGTTTTTGCTTTATTACAATCTTTTGATACATGTAAATATATTTATGCTTTATTCGTATCTGTTAGAATTTTCAGTTTTATTTCAATCTGCACCATTGCACTTCGCATTTGCAAGCTTTCCCCTGTCACCCGATTTGCACATTTGTCTTAATATTTTAGGCTAAAAGCTATTAGGAATTTTCTCAATTCTTTGCAGTTTTAGTACCATATCAGACCTTCCTGGCTTGATTGCAGAATGGTACTTTTTTTTTGTCCTTTCAAGTTTTATTTTTTCTGTTAATGGAAAATTGCTGACTTTGGTGACACTTTAGTTGAATGTCTATCATAATCTCCGATAATAATTGCTTGTCTTGTTGATTTCTACATTTGATGTTTAGCAGAACTTTGTGGTTAAAGACAATATGAATCATAATGGATCTGTTGCCTGTGCTCAATCTGATTCCTTATTTTTATTTTTGTGGTTTCAGGATGATTTCTGTCACATAAGTTCTACAGGAATTAATTGTTCAGGAATCTTTTAGTTGCAATGGATTCACCTGAACGTAGGAGTTATGTGAAACGAGACACTGAAGACAGTGCAGATGTGAAGAGTGATAGGGCAGGGGAGGATGAAGAATGGGAGGGTAGTGATAAGAAGAAGCACCGGTCAAGCAAGTCTAGAAAGTCAAGCAATGGGGAGGACGCTGAAGGATTCGATGGCAGTGTGAGAAGAAGAAGTTCTGCTGGGGAGAGGAACGAGAGCCGTAAGAGGTCAGGTGGTTGTTCTAGCAGAGTGGATAGTGATGATGATGATTATGAAACGAGAAAAGACTTGCGCACAAAGCACATGAAGAAAAAACCAGAGGAAAGTAGCTTGGAAAAATTGAGCAGTTGGTACCAGGATGGAGAATTAGAGAATAGGCAGGGTGGAGAAAAGCCTGGAAGTAAAGGGCATGGTCAGCCTGATGCAAGTGATAGAAGGAAGATGACATCAAAGATCTCAGAACATGAGAGTTCCCGTGGTGGAAACAAAAGCAAAGATGAAAGGTCACATGATGGAGAACATGAAAAGACACAAGATAGAGATTCTAGATATTCAGACAGGAGAGAAAGCAGCCGTGAGAAGGTTCATGGTTCTACTGAGCAAGGAAGAACTTCTAGGAGGAGATGGGATGAATCAGATGCTGGAAAAAAATCTGAAGAGAGCCATTATGAAAAGGCTGATCTCAGAAGCGGAAAGGTTTCTGATTCCAAATATGAGAATTCTAAGGAGAGAAGTGCATCTGCAAGAAATGAACTCAATGAGAGCAAAGGAAGGGGTTCAGATGCAAATAATGACAAAGTCATTAAAACCAACAACAGAGAAGAAAGAAGAACTGATGGAGAGAGGAACAAGAGCAAAAATAGGTCAGAAGCAGTAGAGGGAGATAATAAGAGTAGTCCTATTACTCGCGAAGAAAGAACAGGCTGGGAGAAAAGTGAGAAGCATAGAGACCAGAGAACTCCCACGGGTAGGGATGTTGGTGAAAGCCGTGAAAGGTCTTCCAATGCAGATGAAGATGCAAACATTTGGGTAAGAGATAAGAGTGCAAGAGAATCAGGGCACTCTAACAGGTCCAGGACCCCAGAGAGAAGTGCAAGGCATCATCAAGAATCACAATACTCTGAATTGGAGTATGAAAGAAACTCAGACATCAGACGGAAAGATTTAGAAAAGGATAGCCACAGGGATGATAGATTGAAAGGCAGGGATGAAAGCTGGAATGACAGGAATAGAGATCGAGAAAGTTCCAAGGACAGTTGGAAAAGAAGGCAGTCCACTGGTAACGATAGAGAGTCAAAAGACGGAGACATTATTTACGATCGTGGTAGAGAGTGGGAGCCAAGACATGGTCGTGAGAGGAACGACAATGAAAGATCTCATGGAAGAACTAGGAGTGAAGCTGTTAAAACATCATCAAATTTTGGAATTTCAAATGAGAATTATGATGTGATAGAGATCCAAACTAAGCCTCTTGATTATGGACGAGCAGAGTCTGGATCTGGCTTTGCCAGGAGAATTGACCTTGGCCAGCAATCTGATGGGAAATCGGCACCGAACCCTGAAGACTGGACACATACGCGAGATGAAAGGGGAAGAAGACATGATCTATATGGTTCTACATCTTCTAATGATGATACTAAGGAACGATACACTGATGATGGTTCATGGAGGGATGAGATAGACTATCAGGCTGGGAAAGGAAGAGGACAGAGAGGGGCAATGTCTGGTTGGGGTGCTGTTGGCCAGAGTTCCAGTGGTGGTTCACAGCCTCCATATGGAAACCAGGAACCAGGGCCCTTCTCCAGAGGTCCTCCACAGGGGGGAAAAGGGAGTAGGATAGGGAGGGGAGGAAGGGGAAGGCCTACTGGCAGAGACAACCAACAGGTCCCATTGCCAATAATGGCATCACCTTTTGGGCCTATTGGAGTTCCACCCCCTGGACCAATGCAGCCACTGGGTCCCAGTATGTCACCCGCTCCAGGTCCTCCAATTTCACCAGGTGTCTTTATTCAACCATTTTCTCCACCAGTTGTTTGGCCAGGGCCTCGAGGTGTAGAGATGAATATGCTAGGGATGCCACCAGCTCTTTCTCCTGTGCCTCCCGGACCAGCCCCAAGATTTCCTCCTACCCTGGGGACTCCTCCACCTAACCCTGCTATGTTTTTTAATCAGACTGGCCCTGGTAGAGGACTGCCACCAAACATGTCTGCTCCTGGTTTTAGTGCTGCAGGACCAGGAGGACGTGTAGCACCTCCTGATATGACCTCAGGGGGATGGTTGCCTCCTAGAAACAGTGGACCTCCTGGTAAAGCTCCTTCAAGAGGAGAGCAGAATGATTACTCACAGAATTTTGTGGATACTGGAATGAGACCACAGAACTTTATCAGGGAGCTAGAGCTTACCAATGTTGTAGAGGACTACCCCAAGCTTAGGGAGCTTATACAGAAAAAGGATGAGATTGTGGCTAATTCTGCTTCCCCTCCGATGTATTTGAAATGTGACCTGCATGAGTTTGAGCTGTCCCCAGAGTACTTTGGAACCAAGTTTGATGTGATTCTAGTGGATCCCCCTTGGGAAGAATATGTTCATCGAGCTCCTGGTGTTGCTGATCATATGGAGTATTGGACATTTGAAGAAATAGTAAATCTCAAGATTGAGGTAGTCTGGTTGTGACTTATTTTCCCTTATTATTTCATTTACACTGAAACCGAGATGCATTTTCCCTATGCTTTCTCGAGCTTTGATGTTTTGAAGTACATACACACTGTTGAAGTGCTATTGGAACTCAGTTATTTTCTATCCTGGGTCACAACCATATTCATTGTGTGGAGATGGTCTATGAGTTACGTTGTGTTTCTACTGGTAATTTAGCATATAGCTTCATTCCTTTGACTTGGTTAAACTTTTTCTCCTTTGTGTTTATAGGCAATAGCAGATACACCTTCTTTTATCTTCCTCTGGGTGGGTGATGGTATGGGACTTGAGCAAGGCCGTCAATGCTTAAAGAAGGTACTTAGCAGTTAAGGTTGTAGATTTAATGAGCACAACCGACTTTCCCTTCTGTGTTTAACTAATATTTTACTCTGTTCTTCTTGTTCAGTGGGGATTTCGGAGATGTGAAGATATTTGTTGGGTGAAGACCAACAAAACTAATGCAACTCCAGGCTTGCGGCATGATTCTCATACTTTGTTTCAGCACTCAAAGGTTGGTAATATAATGTTTCTTCTGCATGAGATATCTATATCTTTCCCTTTCTTTTTGCCTTCATCTCCTGCATTGTAAATGCTTCACTGATGCATTTTCTTTTGTCATAAAATGCCATTATGATGAAGGAACACTGTTTGATGGGTATAAAAGGAACAGTTCGCCGAAGCACTGATGGTCATATAATCCATGCTAACATTGACACTGATGTAATTATCGCTGAGGAACCTCCTTATGGTTAGTACACTCTTGACAATATTGAAATCGTTCTCTGTAGTGGGGCTGCCCCATCTTTATATGTGAAAAAGCTAGGTCCAAGTTCAATTGCAGATAAGTTTCAGATTCTCTTTGATTTGTTTGTATTTTATCATGATATAGAAATGTTTTTGTAGAAAATACATTCTTGTGCTTATGTAGACGTGCTGTAATTTTCCTTGTTTCTTGTTGCAAATGAGGCAACTTAAAGCAACCTTTTGCACTTTTCTTGATTTTTTTTTTCTAGCTTTTTATGGTTTATTCTTATAATTTAATCAAGAGACTCACATGTGTCTTAAAATGGTATATAAAGGGCATTAGAACCAATATTTCCTTGAACTGGAAAGGTTGTCAAACCTAATATAAATTGTCATAAGACTCCAATTACCTCATGTTCTCTTTTTCCCTGGTTTCCAAAATGGTGACTAAGTGAGCACTTATTTAGAGTGTTTTATGCCAATGGAATTGCAGGTTCAACTCAAAAGCCTGAAGATATGTATCGCATAATTGAGCATTTCTCCCTTGGCCGCAGAAGGCTTGAACTTTTTGGTGAAGACCACAATATTCGATCTGGTTGGTT
>CATIWR010173664.1:0-65556 GCA_949677035.1 Omphalea diandra
TATATTTTTGCGAAGTGTTAAAATACAGAGAAAAATAATAATACAGACTTAGAATCAGATAGACTATATATATATATATATATATATATATATATATATATATATATATATATATATATATATAACATAGTGAACAATATTTTATATTTTGCATTAGCAAAATAAATGATCGAATAAGATTGAAAAAAAATAAATAAATAGAAGCATACGTAGAAAAGGAAAAGGAAGATAAAATAAGAGAAGCATAGAGTATAAAGTGACAATTAACCATACGCGTAGCATGGAATTTGGTTAAAAGAAATAAATCTAAAAAGACATTCAAAATTTTCCAATCATATAATAATAATGAAAAGAAAACGCATACCTGTTACATTTTTTAATAATTCCTTTTTTTTAATTGTTCAAAAAAGACATTTTCGTAAAGAAAAGCAGTCTGACGAGGCATCATCATCATCTTCGTCTTCCTCGTCTTGAAGTGTAAAAGAGTATATAGCTAGCTGTCATTATTACTGGTTACATGATATGAAATTAATGGATCTAGCCACCACCAATATTGTTTTATTCATTTTAGCAGCAGCAACAGCATCCTCCGTGCGTGGTCAGAATCAGAATGGAGAGTACAAGTTCGGTCCCTTCAACGGCTCCTACTACACCACATTTGCTGTGCTAACTCCTGCTACAATCAGCAACGGTGCCCTTCAGGCCACTCCTGATTCCATAGGTAACTTCTCTCTCGACCACAAGTCTGGCCGCGTATTTTTCAATAAGTCTTTCACGCTTTGGGAGGTGGACGAAGAACAAGAAGGAGGTGTAAAGCTCGCTTCCTTCAACACATCCTTCCTCATCAACTGTTATCGAGTTAATAATTCTGTTCCAGGAGAAGGCTTAGCTTTCCTCATAGCCCCCGACCTCACCCTTCCTCCCAACAGCGAAGGTCAATACCTTGGTTTGACCAACTCCACCACTGACGGTGATCCCTCAAATGGTATCGTCGCCATCGAGCTCGACACCTTCAAGGAAGACTTCGACCCCAATGACAATCACGTGGGTCTTAACATCCACAGTGTCCGCTCCAATAAGACGGTATCCCTGTCCGACTTTGGCATTCAGATAGCTCCTGTCGGAACAAAACTTTACAGGTTGTGGGTCCATTACGACGGCATCAATAAGACGTTGCAGGTTTACATGGTAGAGGAAGGGATGGCAAAGCCCAACAAACCTGTGCTAACAACGAATCTCGACCTTAGTGGCGTTGTTCATTCCAACTCTTACTTTGGGTTCTCAGCATCCACAGGGAGAGCCATCCAGCTCAACTGTGTTCTTTCCTGGAATTTGACAGTTGAGCTGCTGACCTCCGCCTCCGCCAATAATGGGAATAATGATAATAAGATGGTCAAGATCTATGTAGGGGTTGGGGTTTCTGCATTGGTGTTATTAGTGATTGGGTTGGCAGGGTTGGCCTACTTCGTGCTGAAGAAGAAGAAAGCGGCTTCCTCTGACCCCAACCTACTGGGAGCACTGAAAAGCTTGCCTGGAACACCCAGGGAATTCGAGTTCAGGGATCTGAAGAAAGCGACTAACAATTTCGATGAAAAGAATAAGCTTGGTCAGGGTGGGTTTGGAGTGGTGTACAAAGGCGTACTGCCAAATGAGAATGTCCCCGTCGCCGTCAAGAAATTCTTCAGAGATAACCTCAAAAGTCAAGACGATTTCTGGTCTGAGCTTACTATCATTAATCGTCTTCGCCATAAACATCTAGTTCGATTACTGGGTAAGCTTCTCTCTACGTTATTAATTTATTTTTACTTTCAAAAACACTGAAAAACTTTATAAAAGTAAGAAAAACCAACAGTCTCATCCTCCGTGCAGTCTACGGTAATAAAGATAGAATTACACTCTAAAAAGGAAGGTCCTAGCACTCTGTCGAAGGGCAGTTCGTCAGGTTAGCTTCGCTTTCCACGCGGGCTAGCAGAAACGGATGGGAGTGGATAAAAATTATTATTTATTATTAAATAAAACCATATTAATTATAACACATCATTAAATAAATAACTATAGAATTTATCCTAAGCCTCTCATCTTCTACAATGCCATTGACTTACTAATATGAAGATTACAACGTTTTTTACATTATTATATTATAATAATATAATTAATAATTTCTTATTAAATTAAATAAAAATTTTCATTTATCATTAAATCAGTAGTTACAATTAATAAAATAAAAAATAATTATACTTTTTTCTTTTTATAATCTCTATCGTTTTTAAAAAATATTTTTATTTCAAAATATTTATCATTTTATAATAACAAAACAATATTAATTAGGTTATTTTTCAAATTTATCTCCATCTCTTCTCTTTCTCTTATTTTTTTTTAGTTGTGGAATTTTAATTAAGACAAATTAGAAGTATATTAGTTCATATTAATGAAATATTTTTTATTAATTATTTTTTAATTTATATACATAACTATGAAATGATAGATATTGTGAAATAGAAAGATTTAACAGTTATTTCTTAATATTATTAAATGTGTTACAGTAAAATTCACCCTAATTCAAATATTACTATGCTATCCGTCTTTACTCATTTGTCACTGGCTTCACAATTTTTTTTTCCCCCTAAGAAGTACTCTTTCATTCATTAGCATCTATTGTGCCCAATCCATTTAATGCTAGAAAGCATAGAAAGGATGTCCTATATTGTGTTATATTTAGTAATTATTTTTGAAAAATCTTAGACGAATTTGATAATATCAAATTTTATATTGATCTTATTTTTTTTATAATTATGTACTAAATTAAAAATAATTAAAATGCTCATAATGATAATAGCATTAAATTAAAATCTTTTTAAATTGTTCAAACTTTAATGTAATATAATATTATCAAATATAAAAAAAGTTTTGATCAAATTAATCTAAAACTAAAAAAATCGAACAGATGTCAGCCCGACATCGCCGTAAGGCTTGCGCTGGAGTGTCCATAAATCAATTGTCAATGTCTTTCATTAGTGTGGTTTTGAGTTAGTTTCATTTTGTTCTCAGATCAAAGCAGGAGAATTCTTGGAAAATAATGATAAATGTCTTATTGGGCACGAGTTCTACTAAATTAGATAAATATTATTTTTACATAAAATTTTTTTTTTATCTTCATATTTTATGCTTGATATTTGGACTTTTCAAAATAATAGTATTTTATGTTATTTAATATAAAATGAAAAGTATAAATTTAGTGTATGAACTTTTTAATTTTTTTCTATTTTAGTGTATAGATAATTTTTTTTGTTTAATTAAGTGTTTGAATTGATAAAATCATTTTCAAAGTGATATTTTTCTTCAATTTAAAAGATCAGTGGCTGCCATATAAAAATTTATTTGACCTGTTATTAGATTTTGTATATTATTTAAACTAATTATATATAAATACATAATTTTTCACTTTAAATATAAAATTTATTTATTTTTAAATAAATTTTATTTCTATCATTGTAAAATTTGTTTAAATATATACAAAAAATAAAAAAATAATAAATTTTATATTTAAAGTGAAAAAATTTTATATCTAAAATAGATATAAAGTCAGATAAATATAACAAAGTTAAAAATTTTACTTATTCAAATCAAAGAAAATATCATATTAAAATTAATTTTATCAATTCAAATATTTAATTAAATAAAAAAATTATCTAAACACTAAAATTAAAAAATTTAAACACCAAATTTATAATTTTAGCTAATAGAAATTCTCTCTGTGTTTTCCATAAAAAAAACGTGTTCCGCAGAAACAAGTAACGAGAGCATCTCAGCACATGACTGAGCGCAACCCTCAATCAAATGTTCTCTTATGCCAGGAAATTTAATAACCAGTGGATTGAAAAATTCAAACACGTACAAAGAGTAAAAAATGACTGCGTAGCAGCCTGGCCAGTAGCATTGACATTTTATTGTTCATTAATGAAGGTCTTTGAATGTTTCAAAAAGAAATTAATCACGTGAAAGTTACATTGGAAATTCTGGTTTTTGATAATGATTTTCTCCTTCATTTTGATGTTTTTCCTAAAAAATTAATGATAGGGTGGTGCCACAAGAATGGATTCCTGCTTCTGGTGTATGATTACATGCCCAATGGAAGCTTGGATAAACACATATTCAATGAGCCAGAAGAGAGGACCACCCTGGAGTGGAAACTCAGATATAATATCATAGCTGGTGTAGCATCCGCACTGCACTATCTGCATAATGAATATGATCAGAAAGTGGTGCATCGAGACCTCAAGGCCAGCAACATCATGCTGGATTCCAACTTCAATGCTCGCCTTGGTGATTTTGGGCTGGCTCGAGCCTTGGAGAATGAGAAGACTTCCTATGCAGAGCTTGAAGGTGTGCCTGGAACTATGGGCTATATTGCTCCTGAATGCTTTCATACTGGCAAGGCCACTCGGGAGTCCGACGTATATGGCTTCGGTGCAGTGGTTCTTGAGGTGGTGTGCAGCCAGCGTCCATGGACCAAGATTGCTAGCTTCCAGTTCTTAGTGGATTGGGTGTGGTGGCTGCATCGTGAAGGGCGCATCCTAGACGCCGTAGATGAAAGGCTAGGCAATGACTATGTTGATGAAGAAGCAGAAAGGCTATTGCTGCTTGGGCTTGCATGCTCTCATCCTATTGCGAGCGAAAGGCCAAAAACACAGGCCATCTTTCAGATAGTATCCGGATCAGTGGCAGTTCCTCGCGTCCCACCTTTCAAGCCGGCATTTGTTTGGCCTTCTGCAGCTGGACCAGATAGCAGCAGTAGCATCAGCATGGATATTACAGCTGATACCACTCCCATTACATCTGGTTGGACTCCTCAATGCGATAGCCCTTAAAAGTTTTTCTGGGCAAGATGCACACAGTTTGATCAGCTAGCTGCTGCATACTCAATTCCTTCTATATCAGTCTTATCTAATTATTTGGTAGCATCAGTTCAAGAAGAAACATAATAATTCTTTGGTCTAATGAGCACGGTTTAAGATTTTGCAGTCCTAGCTATAGTTTGCTATAAATATTGTTGTTGCTACTTTTAATTTTCTTATTCTATTCTGATATTTGAGGATTTTATTGATAATTACTGTGGGGTATACATGTAGATCCAAAGAATTGTATATATATTTTGGTTATCCTATTTAATTTTCATGTACTTAAGACTCCTTTCAAACCATACAAATTGATATGTGTAGCTTTAAGTTCCATCAATTAATTGATACCATGGTCATTTAAAAATCAAATTTGTGCCCTGTCATTTGTGAGAATTACAACACAAAGTATCTCCTGATATAATTAACAGTCACCGGAAGCCAAGATTTTGATTGTTCCGCGAAACACAATAAGCATTATGGATTTCTGCATTGACAGCTTTCAAAAATGGAATCATCTGAGAATCAAAATTCCTGAAAGAAATTAAGTTGCTGCTCTGCTTGATAGTTGCAGCAAATGCCACTCGGGCAAGATTCCTCGCAATATTTGGATAAATCAGGCATTTCATGTTTAATTCGCTAGTTACATATACAGATTTCATATCTACCACCAACTGATGTTGGCTCAAGAGGTAACCCAGAGAGAATCATACCGACGGTACCAGATATAGCTGACTTGTGCTTCCATTAAATGTTTATGCCGGTTATTTTGGAAAGTAATACTCGCTTGTTCTTTGACGTTCTTCATTTATTTTAGCCATCAGTTTTATCAAAAGTCAGGACTGGATGCGTACAAGTTCAAGAGCTTCCCCTGCTTGCAATTTTGTAGATAGTCGGAGCTTTCTATAATATTCGTAGGTGAAAGGAATATAGAGACGTGGGTGTTGAGAGTCCTCAAGCTCTGGCGGAGGTTCCACTGCTGCCTCTTTTGGTCCCAAGAGGAATGAAGCAATTGAAACCCGAACTGTAGCTTCCTTGCACTGTACTCTATGCTTCACGTTGCAGAGCCTTCCATTGCTCCACACCTTTGGTTATATACAAAATAAGATGCATTTAATCAAATATCAGAACAATCTAAATAACTTGAAAACCAAAGGCCGATTTGCCAAATTAAAAACCCACATGAGCAATGTCCCCCAGATTGACAAGGAGGGTGCCTGGCTCCGGATCGACAGCCACAAATGCACCATACTTGTCCACAATTTCGAGGCCGCCAACGTTTTCATCATCTTGAAGAATAGTTAGGAATCCTGAATCTGTGTGTAACTGGACTCCAGAGGAGCCTAACGTTTGAGGATTGAAATTATACTTGCTAATCCTAAATTGGCAAGGCCACCCCTCGAACGAACAAAATCTCAACCCCATACTTTCAGCCAACTTGCGAGCTAAATCCATGGTCAGAGATTGAATTGCTTTGGCATACATCTCTATTACCTCTCTGGCAACAAGTTCAAAACGGGAATAATGATTCAATATGACGTATGTTGTTAAGCAAGACCAAAATCATATAGACTAATCAAAACTAACAACAAAACCCAATGAGTCGTTGGTTAAGTGGAACTTGAGTTGGAAATCCAGGTACCAAATTAACATAATAATAATAATAATAATAATAATAAAACAGAGCTAAGTTTTTTTGGAATACCTCTGATGAGGAGAGGCATCCAACTGAGAGCAGAAAGTATGCACGGCTTGGGAGGAGCCCATGTTGTACAGACCCAAGGCCTCGTAAAGAGGGTTGACCTGGGTAGGTGCCATGTAGCCACTGCCTGCTATGACGTCGGCGTTGCGTCTCTTGATTTCCATTGGAAGGTCTAGCAGAGATCTCACTACCTTCTTCATCTCCGACATGAGAGCGGAGGGGATATTGTGATTCACTATTCTGAAACACCCACACTCCTCGCACACTTTTTTGAGTAGCGCATCCTGTTGTGGAAATTTTTGCAGATCTATCGTCGGGACACCACCGTGCTCCATGTTTATTATTATGCAGTATGAGTAACTTGATTGCTGCTCTTCTCGTTGCTGATACTGATGTTATACCAGCGAGTACGAAGAAAATATAAATGCCATATTGATCATTACCTGTGATTTATGTTTATAAAATGAACTGAACCAAGCCACAAAATCTTTTTTTATTTTTTTTGGGTCGGTTCCTCACCCGACAAAGGAGTACTGCGGTTCCACGAGGGAATTGCTGGTGAGTCTCTCACGTTTCAATGTCTCCAAAACAATCAACAAATAATAAATAAATTTAAATAAATTATATACTTCATCCATTTTATAATAACTCTCACTTTATTGATTTTGCACATAATTAAAAAACTATTAATTAAGTTATCTTTTGAGGAAAAAATGACTAAATTACCCCCCATTTTTGTAAAAATACTTAAATTAAATGTAATAATTATATTTAATAAGGATAATTATAAAATTAAAAAAATAATTAAAATCTTATTAGTATTCTAAAGTGATTGATATTATGAAATAAAAGATTTTTCAAAAAATGACAGTTATTATAGAATAAATGGAGTAATTAACTACTACAACCTATTTTTATAGTCACTAATTATAATAACTACTATTATAATTAGCATTAGCCTCGTAAGATGGGCTAGACCCACACACATGAAACTCCAGTTCGACCTCAAAAGTCTCAGCCACATAATGGATTAAAAGTCCAACTCGACCTCATATGGGCTCTCAACTCACAGGCCAGTTTTGACACAGTTCACATGTGACTCTTCAGTCCATTGCTCATCTTAATTATAAAAATAACACTCATCAGGAAGTTTATCCTTATTAGGAAAGGTTTACACTCATTAAGAGGTTTTCCTTATTAGGAAAGGTTTGCCCTCATCAGGAAAGAGTTAGAGTATCATCCAACACAGACAGAGACGCTCCCATTATAATAAATAAAGAGTCACAACTAGATATTTCATTCATCATACTCTCACATATATATACTTTATGTCTAAGACAGAGTTTGCTAACTTAAACATCAAAGTGAAAGTCCAACGTAGATTTTCCTCTTATGTTTATCTATCTTACAGAGACCGAGTCATAACTACCCAAATCAACCATCTCCAAACAAAGAAGACCTATTTAGACTCTCAACTCAGTAGGTCAACAGTATCATTAGTGTAGTGAGCATGAACAAAGTAAAAAAAAAAAAAAAAACCTATCAGACCTTCAGTCATAGCCTCTTTTAGTGATCTAAAAATCTCATGTACTCATAACCAATCTAATGCCTTAGAAAATACACCCACAACAAACCATCTAACCCTCACACACCTGGCAAGTCAAAGGAACTAAGCCTCTGCTAACATAAGCATGTAGATTTAAAACCCCAAGTTGTTGCCTAATTGGCAACCACCTATGCAGAATTCACTTTAGTGCTAAAGGAAGTCAAACAAACGTTCCTCTAAAGTTGAAAACCAACAATCATGCCATAAACTCTTCCTATCGAGGAACACCAACCTTAACTCACACCAACCGATAAGTAAGGCTGATAGAGGAATGAGCCTAAGAGGAACAAAGAACTAGACACTCTAAATGTGTAGTGTATAAAAAAAGTCCCTGTACAAACTTGTTAAAAGTTGAGCCATATGATCAGAGAGCCCATGTCTGGATGACTAGGCCATCCAAAAGTATATTATGGAATGAAAAGAGCACTTTGCCCTCAATTACCATGCCTACAACCATAACCCTCTATTTCTCAAAAGATCAGGAATGAGACGATGCTCCACAAGTTTAAATTTCTACCAATTGATAATTATAATTGGTTAACTGGCCTTCAAAGCCATCTATACAAGTTTAAGTCTAGATTAGAGCTCGAGAACTGTTTTGATGTTTTGCTATGCAAAATCTTCCCTACCACCCTAAGGGAAAACTTAGGAGTGGTATCAGGACTTAGAATACTACTATATTCATAGCTTCATGCAATTGTCCCAACTATTCACAACTTGATTCATTTTTGTTATATTATAAGTAAAGATCTCCTTGGACTTGTATGAGGTTTGTAAAGAAGATAAGGAGTCACTGGGGGAATATCTAGCCAAGTTCAAAAAGGTAGCTATACATGTTAACAACCTCAACTATGAGGTTATCATAAACGCATGATTTGAAACTATAAAAATTAAGGGCTCTTCAATTCCCTTAGCATTAACCCCTCTCAAAATTTCTATGAGTTAATGGATTGGAGCAACAAGTTCATCTACTTGGACGAGAACTTGCAAACCTATTCTCACTGTTGGAACAAGAAGAAGGAAGAAAAGGGATGAGGGACAACAATAATGACAAAGGCCAAGCTAGGCAGAGCGACTTGCACTCAAGCTCCAATAACTCAAATAATAGCTTAGCTAGGTACTACACATCCCTCACAATAAGCAAAAGTGAGGTTATCCACTAAATAAAGCAGATAGAACAAAGGATCTAATATCCTCATTCCCTAAAGAACTTAACCAAAAAGAATAAAAATAAATAATGCAGCTTTCACAAGGATAACATGTATGACACAAAAGAGTGTTGAGACTTAAAAATTGAAATTGATGTGCTGGTGCAACATAACAGGCTCAGTTAATTCAAAAAAGGTTAGCTCTTAAGGAAACTAGACATGAGCCTTGACAAGAATAAATGCATAAAGATAAGAGGCCCAATAATAGGTAGTATGATAAGGTCATTAATGTAATTTCAGGAAGACCTATAGGAGGAGATGACTCTATTTGAAGGAAAAGGTAGATCTAGAAAGTGTACTCTATGAATGGCAAAGAAAACCTGAGAGAGCTAATGTTTTATCTAATTACCTTCTCCTCTGTAAATGATAGGAAGTAGTGTGCCTTTATGCAGATGCCCTAGTGGTCTAGGGCCAGATCGAGGATTACTTAGTCAAACACATTTTAATGGATGATGATAACTTCCAAGGCCTATAAAGCTCTCGTGCAAGACCTTAAAAAGGTGTAGCCACTTCAAACTTCCCTAATTGGCCTTAGATGAATAAAGGTAGATGTCTTAGGATCCATTGAGCTAAATATGGAATTAGGAGACACATATATTATTGTTGCGTATATAGCCCTTGCAAGTGCACAAATCGCTTAAGTAATACAATGATAAGTAGAGATTGTTCCTATGAGGATTGTTTCATAAGTTTCTAAAAAACTAAAATTTTCTATTGTCTAGCAAACTGAAAGGATAATAAATAAAAACTAAAATTACAAAAATAATTAAATAAAACTAAAATTAAATGGAAAGAAAATCTATATGATAATGATTTCTAGGTACTTCAGATACGCCACAATACCATTCCATAAATATATCAAGAGAATTATATCAATTGAGATTTGGTTGTGCTTGAAGATGAATTATCCTAATTTACCCAATAATCTCTCTTCAGCAAAATTGAGTCTATTATTTCTGAAATTATGCTTACTCTCATTGTCATAAAATTCAATAATAATGCATTAAACTTCATGAATAATCGTTGAATATCTCTAGAAGTTGAGTCTACTCTTGTGGCCTCAATATCTTAGTTTAATATGTTAAGACTAATCTTAGACTTCCACTCTCATTATATTATCTAGAATCTCAAACATTGCACATATGCAGCTGTTCGTACATATAAGATTAATTAAGCTCAAACATATTAAATTAAGATGCCTAACACAATTGAAGCAAAAATCTTTTCATAGATTCATGAAATAAATATTAGATTTTCATCCTAATTCATAGAATCGAAGAATTAGTTCATCTTATGAGAAAAAGAAATAAAAAAGAAGAAATCTATTCAATTAAGAAGAAGAATTTCCCAAAGAAAAAGGTCTTGCTAAACAAAAATAATGAAAACCCTAAAAGAGAATATCTATAATCTTCAAAACATCTTCTTTTTATTTGGTGTAGATGTTGGATCCATTTTTCACTCTTAGAAATTTGCTCTTTTTCTGCTATGAAATCTCTATCCAAAATAGGTCATAAGTCTCCTCAAAAGCAGCATGTAATTGCTTTTTAAAATTTGGATTTGATGTCTTCCATGGCTTGATATATGGGCTATGCAACAACTCGCTCACTTAACTGCTTATATGATTCTGCTCTATTAACTGATCAACTCTGTATCTCTGTGTGGTCTTAAGCATAGGCCATATAATAATCCATGTAACACTATTAAAAAATACAATTTAGCTCCTCTTTAAGAGATTCATATGCAAACATAAAAAGATATAAATGAACTTATTCCAAAATAAAAACACCATGAAAATTAGAAAAATTCCTTATTGATAACCTACAAACATATGTTAAAACAATCCTTATCAATTATCAAGAAGTTCAAGGCCATATGGATGGTCGTGGATAAACCCTTCATCTATAATGCAATCATTAGGAGGCCAATCTTATATGACATTACTACTCGAGCCTTCATTTAGTGCCTAATAATGAAGATCTCCATTAAAAGAGGCGTAACCATGGTTAATGGGGGCCAAAAGGTAGCCAGAGAAACTTATATGAATATTCTGAAGGAGGGGAGCCATGCCATCTCTATAGAACCATTATACGTCTCCCTGAAAAATGTCCCTAAGATAGTCAAGCCTATAGATGATTTAAAGCCTCTACCTGTCAGTGAAGGATTAAACTTAAGAATGGGGACATAATTAATCGAGCTAGTAAAAAAGGACATCAATTTGATCATATCGAACAACCTTGGAATGTTTACCTAGTCCCTATTGGACATTACTAGAATAAACCCCTCAATTATAGCCCTCAAGTTGAATCTAGACAACTTGATCTAACTTTTCAAATAGAAGTGAAGAAATCATACACTCGAACGCTAAAAAACTATTGTTAAAGAAGTATGCAAGCTACTGCACCCGAGCTGCATCTGAGAAGTGCAATACCCAAATTGGCTAGCAAACATAGTACTAGTGAAAAATTTAAACAAAAAGTGAAGGATATACACAGACTTTACTAACCTTAACAAAACTTGCCCAAAACACAATTATCCTCTACGGAACTTAGATCGACTGGTGAACTTTACTACCGAGTACGAGTTTTACAGCTTCATTGACGCCTCAACTATGTATCATCAAATTAAGATGTTTATGCTAGATGAAGAACAAATAAGGTTTATCACTTATAAGAGCACTTACTATTATAAAGTAATGTCGTTTGGCCTTAAAAATGTGAGGTAACATACTAGAGGTTAGTCAACCACATGTTTATGGATCAGATTGACAAGATAATCAAAGTTTATATGAATGATATCATAATAAAAAGTTGTCAAGTTAAAGACCATGCTAGAGATCTCAAATATGCAATAACAATCTTTAACCAATACAATATGAAGCTCAACCTAGAAAAGTATGCATTTTGGGTTTGAGCATAGAAGTTTTTAGGGTTCATAATCTTACAAAGGGGCGTAGAGGCCAACTTATAGAAGATCTGGGCAATCCTTAACATGTAACCTCCTAAAACCATCAATAAAGTTTATAAGCTTAATGGGAGGATCATTTCCTTGGGGAGGTTCATCTTATCTTCTACTTGTTACTGCTTGCCATTCTTTAAGCATTGAAGGATCTGAAAATTTTTTTATAGATTGTTGAATGCCAAAAAGCCTTTAAAGAATTAAAAACATTCATTGGATCATCTTCTTTGCTTACCCATTCTCAGCAAGATGAGCCACTCTTTTTTTATATGGTTGCCACTAAGGAGATAGTGGTTTCAGTGATCATCAAAGAAGAAGGTGAGAACATATGCTAATATATTATATCAACAAGGTGTTAAAAGGGGTCGAGATGAACTATCTAATGTTCAAAAATTGGCATATGCACTAGTAAGCTCAATAACAAAGCTGAGACAACACTTTTAAGCCCACTTTACCATAGTTTGTAGAAACCACACTAAAAAAGGCCAAGACCTCAGTGTGAATAATTGAATGGGAAGTCAGGCTTTAGAAATTTGACATAAGATATGAGCCAAGGTAGGTGAAGGTTCAAATGTTGATACATTTTATGGTAGAGCTCATAAGCATTGAGCCAAGGTATAATGTTGCCCCTAATAAAGAATATTAGAAGTTATATTTTAATGCTACATCTAGCTCGTAAGGTGTTAGAGTGAGGATAATACTAAAAGGCCCTAGCAACATCATTATAAAGTATGCTCTAATGTTGAAGTTCAAAGCCATAAATTACACTGCAAATTATAAGGCTTTAATCACCAAACTATAACTAGCATAAGAAGTTCGAGCTAACTACATTTCATTTTGTAGTCACTCACACCTAGTGGTCCAATAGTTACTCATAATGATGCCATTAAAGAACCTAGTATGCTCAAATATGCAAAACACACTAAATACCTTCTGGCCAACATTGAAATGAAAAGAAGGAGTTAGAGTTTAGAATAAATCTACTGAGTTGATAATGAAGAAGCAGACTTCCTGGCCAAACTAGCTGCCTCCCCACAAGTTACTTTGCTTGATGGAATTCTATCCCAAAAAAAAAAAAAAAAAACAGTGACCCAACATTCTTCCAAAAATGATGTGATTGTCATAATTGAGGAAAATAACTAGATGAGCCCCTTCATCTATTACTTAAAGTATGGGGAACTTTTAACTCAAAGGAGGATGGGGTCTTATATAAGTAGTTTTATAGTTAGTCTTACCTCAAATGCTTTTAAATGGAGGATGGAAACTATGTCTTCAAGGAAATACATGAAGATATATGCAGGGTTCATGAGGCAAACACCTCATTAACTGGAAAAAAGTAATCCTATTTAACTACTTCTAGCTCTCTATGTTTCAAGATTTCGAGCAACTTATGCAGAGATGTGATGCTTGCCAAAGACATAACACTATCTCTTAGTAGCCTACCACCAACCAGCAGCCCATTGGCTCAACTTGGCCTTTCTCTCAATGGACAATTGATATCTTTAGTCCTTTTTCACAAGCGCTAGGTTAGAAGAAGTTTATGGTGGTAGCTATAGACCACTTCTTTAAATGGATAGAGGCTAAAGCCTTTGCCACCTTCACCTCGGCCAAGATACATAACTTTTTTAAAAGGCATGTGAACTATCGGTTTGTTATTCCAAGGTAATCATTACTAAAAATACAAAGCAATTTGACAGTGATCAGCTCAAATCTTATTGTTGGGGATGATAAAAAATTAAACTGAATCAATAATTCAATAAATTCAATTTAATTCTTTAATAAGAATTAGTTCAATTTGATTTAAATTTTAACAAATTTAATTTTTAGCTTCGATTCGATTTTTTATATAAAAAACCAAAACATTAGGATAAAACTAAAATTATTAATAAATCAAACTAATTTGAATCATACTAAACTTAAAATACATGTAAATTAATTAAATCAAATCAAATCAAACTATAGGTTCAATTCAGTTCGATTTATTAGTATATGAAATTCAGTTTAATCTATTCAATTGGTTTTTTTTTTCAAAAATTTTATTTTGGTTTGATTTTAATAAAATAACATTCGATTTATTTGATTTTGATAGAAAATTGAACCAACCGAATGCTTACCCTTATTTATTGCACTGACTTAGCTATCGACCTCAGATTCACCTTAGTGGCTCACCCTCAAATAAATGGAATGACTGAGGTAACCAATTGGATTATTTTATAAGGGGTCAAAAGAGGTCATAAGACATTAGGGAAGCATTGACAAATCAACTCAATCACATTCTATGAGCCTTTTGTATAACTTTAATAATTGTTATGGGCTAGACACTTTTTTCCTAGTGCACACAATGAAAGTTGTTATCCTTGTTAAGATTAGCCTTCCTTCCTATTGAGTGTTCCACCATGATCCTAAGGATGATAATGTCAAGCTATGCCTTAACTTAGATCTTTTAGCTATAAAAAGAGAATATGTTATCATATGAGCCACTATCTACTAGTAAACGGTAGCTTGATTCTACAACAAATGAGTGAAGCACCAAGCCTTCAAAGTAAAGGACTTAGTCCTCAGAAGAGTTGATGTAGCTAGGGGTGAAACAAGTGTTGGCAAGCTTGACACTAATTAGAAAGGTCTATTCAAAGTACTTAAAGTAGTTGAACTTGTAACTTGTAAACTTGAGATAATAGATGGCAAGCCAATACCTCATACATGGAATATATAGGCTATCCAAAATATTTTATCTAATAGGCTTAGCTATTTTCCAATTTAATCAAGCTCGAGCATTGCCTCTGCACTTGTTCTATTCAATTCAATAAACACATAAAGGTAACCTAACCTTGAGCTTGAAGTGTAGAATGTCAGATTTAGACGCTACCAATATGATCAAGGTTCTTTGCAGGTGTCTACATGAACAGGCTCTCTAAAAATAATTAGTGTGTTAGCACTAATTTTTTTTTTCTCTCTCTCTCAAACATTTTGTAAAAAGGAATATGAATGTTCACACACTATATTAGAAAAAATCTAAATGTACATATATATCTTAACTATTTAGATATTTATATCAACTCTATATCTTAAAAGATACAGAAGAGATAATATCATATTTTATTTTAACTTTTACAATGAAAAGAATATCTAAATATCAAGATAATATCTTCAATTATTTTAACATATATCTAGAGAGAGCAATAAATATAATTTTACTTTTTGGACCTGTTTAAAGTGTGCGACCCTATAGTTTCACGTAATGTTGGTAGTGACCCAAAACTTATTTTTGGCCCACAAGTCATATGTAACATCTAGCAAGACATTATGACTACCCAAATTATGTGAAGATCAATAATCCAATCCAATCTATTTTATAAATAGTATTATAATCCTTTTGTCACATCATATCTCAATTGAACAAAAGGTTTATGTCATATCATCCTTATATAGTTCAATTAATTCTTAATCTTCAAGTAGACTAATGTAAAATGACATTGATAACTTTTATCAATTTATTGCCAAATGTCCATGCAATCTCTTTAGTCTAACTTATTGAGGGGCTCAAAGATATATTTTTCATAAATCCCAAGGGAGACATTCCTTCTCAATCACTTATATTTCTTATATTATTTGTTCATATCCAATATAAGTTTGTATAATAATCCAATTAATGATAATATTGGACCATATCAAAATATGTAGTTCACGATATTGAAATCCATAGTGATTTTTTAGGTCAGAGGATTAAGTTAATACTATTGCATGAAAATCACCTATGACAGTTTATCCATGTAGTGTTCTCATAATGGGTAAGTCCAATACAATATTTCTTAAACATGTATCTATGTGTTTGACTTAATATCCTATATCCATGGCTGGTAAAATATAGTCATCAATCAAAATATATACTAGCCTTCATTCATTATTATCCCAACAATAATGATTGACAATTTAGAATAAAATTCTTCACACTTAAATGTTTACTATCAAGTCACATACTTGATGACATTAGGTAGAATTAACTATTCATGAAATTTATCAATTAGTCAAACAAAAGAGCTATGTAATAAAATGCAACCATGACATTATTAAGAAAATATTCATTACAAGAATTGACATATGACATATAACTAATAAAAACTAATTTTGAAATGAACTTTGGGCTATTGAGGCCATACATGGCTTAGGAAGTACACAAAGCCTTATTCCAAATGCATCCGGACAAAGTACCAGGACCTAATGGCATGTCCCCTCTATTTTACCAAAAATTGTGGCATATTGTTAGTAGTGATATTGTCCCAACCATTCTAAATATTCTTAATAGTGGTGGTGATCCTATTGTCCTTAACCATACTGTTATTGTACTTGTTCCTAAGATTAAATCTTTTGAACTTCCAAAAGATTTTAGGCCCATAAGCTTGTATAGCGTCATTTGTTGAATTATCTCAAAAACCATTACTAATCAATTGAAATTAATTCTTCCAAATATAATATCACCTACTCAGAGGGCATTTATACCTGGTAGATTAATCACCAATAATGTTATGGTTGTCTTTGATGTTTTTCACTTTATGAAAAAAAAAAAAAGGTGAAATGGAGGGTGATAGTTTCGCCTTAAAATTAGATATGAGTAAAACATATGATCAAGAAGAGTGGCACTTTGTGGAACTTATTATGCTTAGATTGGGCTTTCATGTTTTTTGGGTTTCCCTTATTATGCGTTGTGTCACTTCAATGTCTTATTTTTTAGTTATTAATGATGTGCCTAGCTAGACTTTCTATCCTTAAAAGGGCCTCAATTGGGGGATCCTCTCTTTCCTTATCTATTTCTGTTGTGTGTAGAGGGTTTATTATTATTGATTAGGGTAACATTAATATATGGCTCCATTCATGAAATGAAGGTTGCAAGATGTACCCTGCCAATCTCACACCTCTTTTTCATAGATGACAACAATATATTTATTTAGGACACATTATTAGAGGTGGACAAGGTTATTGAGATTCTTCACCCTTTTGAGGAGGCATCCGGGTCAACATATTAACCTGGATAAGTCGGAGATATCCCTAAGTAGGAATGTTCCTAATATCTTCAAACAACAACTTTGCAGTAGATTGGGAGGGGGGGAGGGTCAATGGATAAGCATGATAAATATCTTGGCTTACCAACTCTCATTGGTAGGTCAAAGAAGGAGGTGTTCAAAATTATCCAGGATCAAGTAAAATGCAAACTGAAAGAATGGAAGGAAAAATCACCATCCAAAGTCGGTAGGAAGATATTACTTGAGTCTTTTATTTAGGCGATTTTTACTAATTCTATGAGCTGCTTTCTTTTCCCTATTTTGGCATGCAAAGCTATTGAATCAGAAGTAGCAAAATTCTAATGGGGGTGACGACAAGGAGAGAGGAAGATACACTAGGCGAGTTGGCATCGTATGATAAGTTCTAAGAATGATGGGGGTCTAGGCTTCAAAGATTTGCATTGTCTTAGTTTTGCAATGCTGGCCAAACAATTATGGCATTTAAGGGACTGTTCTTAATCATTGGCACACAAGTAATGAAGGCAAAGTATTTTCCATGGGTCAATTTTGCTGTAGCAGGATTGGGTAACAACTGAGCTATCTTTAGCAAAGTTTGGTGGCGACCAATTTCTATTACAGGAAGGCATGACCTGAGAGGTTGGGAATGGAAGAGATATAAGAACTTGGCTTGACAGATGGATGGTGAGCGATAATTTTGAAGTGCCTCAACAACTGCTCATGGAGCTACCTTTACATAGGGGATAATTTGCAAAAAGGTGTAAAAAAATTAAAATTAAAGAATTGTAGTGATTTTTAAAATAATTATCAAATAAAAGTAATTAAAAAATATTTTACATTTAGGAGTAATCAAATAGCGTGTTTACCGGTTAAACTGACGAATGTTCAAATAAAAAAAACTATAAACATTGTTAATTGCATAATTATTTGTGCAATCATCTTGGTCCGCCACTTAAAGTGGCGGACCAAGATTTTAACTTTTGTATCTTTGCTCAACATGCATGAATGAAAAATAGTGGTTTTATTTTTTTATTTTAACAATTAAGAAAATAATTTTAAATTAAATTAAAAATATTTAAAATTATAATTAATTAGATTTTATATTTTAGACATAATAAAAAATTTACAACTTAATATAATTATTACATTTTTATATTATTGTATTTAACTCATAATCTAATTATTATAATTTTAATAATTTTTATTTGATTTAAAATTATATTCTAGCAATTAAAATGATGATAATTAGATTTTATTCTTATTCTCTCTCTCTTTATAACTTTGTGGTTTTGACAATATTTAGCTTGAAATTGCGGAGAAAGTCTTCTCTCAAAATATAACAAATTCATAATTCTTGTATTTCTCTTTTGAGAATTTAATATTTTACTGGAATAGACATTTGAACTTTACAAGAATAAAAATTATAATTGATTATTCTGAATACTATTACATAATTACAAAAAATGAATAAAATGATATAAATTTTGATAATGCAAAACGTAAATGATATATGATGAAATTCAAGCAGAGTATTGGAGACGGTCTCTAATGGAGATCTTTCTCTGTACCCATATCACTATGCGCAGAAACGAACGCCAAAGCCATTAGTTATAATCAAGCAGAGTATTGAGGTAAAAGTATAGGTTTGTAAAGGACGCTATCCATTACACCATTCATCTCATGTTGAGAGGAGAATCCATCTGTGCCGTTGTAAAAGATTTGAACGATCTTGGTTGTTTTCCAAAAGTTATCTTTGACTTCTTTAGGAACTATACTTCCCTCATTTTGCTGCACCATCCGCAGCAACTCTCTTCTATAACTATCAATTATTTTCTCAGTCTCTTTTTTGGCCTCTTCCATAGAAATGCCTTGCTGAGCCATAAGTAATAACACGCTGCTTAATTTTCCTTGTTCATATTCTCTCTGCAATTAGTTAATTAATTGTGATTCATAAGTTTCTGTCTCAAATGTTGAATATATATATATATGTGTGTGTGTGTGTGTTTCATATATAAATAAGTTTTCTTACCTCCACGCCCTGGAGATCATTCAAAAGTCGTGCAATTATGCTCATATACTTGTACAGAGTCTCGAATTCATCGCTCATCATGGCTTCTTGAGGCAAATTGCACCTCGTACAATAAGTAGGAGCCAAAGTGGTTGGTCCCAAGCCAATGCTTACAAATCCAACCTCTATATACTCATCCAATGTGGGTATTGTCTTGTCTCTTGCCCACTCAAACTCCTTGCGCATGCATACATTCAATCTGAGCCACTGCAGATTTGTTTTTAATGGTTAGTTGAGAAGTAGAGCAAGATTTGTTGCATTTACAATTAAAAAGAAAAAGGTTCCAACTTACTGTCTTGACTAAATGATCTTTTACACTTCTTCCATGATTTATACTACCCTTTACTGCATACTCATTGATTGTATAATAAGTGGCAAAGAAAATAATCTCAACTTGTTCAGAGACGAATCCAATCTTTTCATATCTATCCCAACTGTTTCATTTAAGAACCAAGAAAATATGATTATTAATAACTTATTGAAAATATTTTTATGGGCAAATTAGAATGAGAAAAGGGAATTACTTTTCAATCAATTCAATCATATTTAGTTGCTCCTCTTCGTTACCACCAAAATCGTAAAAGTCATCGATGAGAGTCACAAGAGAAGTCAATTTAGCCCATGACATTCGAGCGTCTGAGTGCTCGGGAGAGAAAAGGATTGACGCAGCAGAAAAAAACCCATATAGTACCGTCTGTCTTTCATACTTTTCCTTAAGCTCATCCAGTCTATATTCTTTGAGCCATCTGATTTCAAATTAGAAGTTCATATATAGTCAAATATTCAACTCAAACGGATTTCTTAGTTAATGCTATAAAAGAAATATGGTATAAAAATAGAGGTCTACCTTTTTAGCATCTTTATCTCTTTTTGTTGAATGTATTGGCAAGCATTATAATCTGTCAGTGCCAGTTCCAGCAAATGTTTGTTGTCCATATTAAGGCACCTGGAATATTCGTATAATTTTAATAGAATTTCTATTTGTAATAGTAAATCAACATAAATTTGACAGGTAAACTGACCCAACGACGCTAAACTATACCCATACTCCAGAATGTGGTCACAAAAAAATTATATTTGGTGCAATTTATCCGGAAATGATACCTGTAAGATGTTTTGAGAAGTCTGATATTGTCCGCATCATATACCTCAATGCATTTTCTAGTCTCAAGTCTATCCAATTCGGCGTGAGTAAACTGGAGAGCAAATTGAACCTGGAAAATAGCCATTGACTCGGTATTACTATCGGGTAAAATTTGTCGAAACAAACTATTGGAATGTATTTATCAGCTTCTTAGTTACCTGTTTGCGCGTTTTCTCTTCAGCAAAGGCCCCAGTAACTAATCCTTGTTTCAGAAAGGACCTTGTCCAGAGTCTTATTTTGTCAAGAATGGGTTCGCTTTGGAGTATTGGTATCAGCGAAACCATGTACAACTCAAGAATAGTGTCTGTGTTATTGTACCGTTCGCTGACAGAATCGAAGAATTGTTGTTGGTCATCAAGTCCAGCCAACACATCTGCGCCATTTGACCAAAATTGATGGGTCATTAGAACACGTGATAAGAAATTTGAACTATACAATGCTTTATGTTGTGATCATAACTTAACAAAAAAAAAAAAAACAGAGCATGAGTATATACCAGAGGAAACATCATATCCATTCATTCTTAAGAGTCGAAATCCCGTGACAAGACAAGCAACGTCGGAGAATATTTCATCATCTCCTTGCAACCAACATCTGTTACAAGCTAAAAGTTACATCTATTTACCAAACTAGCAAAGAAAATGCAAGTGGTCAATATCCTCCAACTCACATGTATATTTCATCCAAAATTCTTTTAATGTCGCTTTTGAAATACTGGTCTATACCCAACTTCCTGAGATTATCGACTGTGCAGAGGCGAGTATATATATCTAACGGATAGATTGTTGGAACTACAGAGTCACAAAGAAAGAATAAAGTTATTGAAACACCATATATATAGACCATGAAAAGCTAACTACTCTTAAACGAAGAAGATCAAACCAACTAGGAAACTCATCAAGAATTTTCAAAGATAATTATGGTTCATTCCTCTTGATTTTTTCTGGTACAAATATTGCAGAATATATACACAAGGAAACCAAGGTTTCCGTCGAAAACAGAAAAAAACAAATAAAGAAAGAATCTTCTAAACATTTACAACAGCTAATCTCCTAAACTTGTGCGACGGCTACCTTTGTTTGTGGAATGACAAAATCTTGATTGAGATATTTCTTTTGAGATTGCCAAAAGTTCAGCTAGATTATTGAGGATATAGTATTGATGAGTTTCCTTAGTGGTTTGATCTTCTTCGTATTCATTAAATACCATACATACCTGCATTTTCGTATCTCTGGAGGAGAGAGTTCAAGTACTTGAAGCATTTATCGTCATTCAGGTGAAGCAAAGCAGCTGCAGTAGTGGATGGAGAATTAAACAAAGAACCATTGCTTCTCTGATATTTCATTATATCCTTCCAATCATCAGATTTACTCCATCCTTCTGCAACATATGCAAGATGTTTCTTCTTTTCCTCCAAACCACTTCTCAAGACACTGGTTATCCAAATAATACAGAAAGGAAATATTTTCGTAAGTGATAGCTATCAAGATGTAGTCATTTAAACATGGATAAAGTAGTGCACATAAAATTCTCCTAGAAATTGCTCGAAAACTATCTTTTCATTGATGTAATTAAACTTACTTACAGTAAACGAAATAAGATTACTTTTTATAGGGTGTGATTATTAATTCTATTAAAATATAATCCAATAAAAAAATCTAATAATTAATATATTATATATCGTTAGAAAAATAAAATTATTTTTGATGGCTTAACCAAACTTAAAAAAAATAATTATAGGCTTCAAGATTTTTTCTAGATATATGAAACAGTGCTTTTCCCCCCCAAGAGAATGGATTTCTTTAACTCTTGAAAAAAAATTTATAATTGATTTCATTCTTTTCAGTCACAAATCTTTTTAATGTAAAAAAATAATTGAGAGATTAATGCTATTCGTATGAATTTTAAATCTTAAGGACTGGAGTCCTAAATACGTAGAAGGAAAATATGAAGACATCTATTAGTGTGATGCAACTAACACTATGTTTCAATTTTTCTAAAAAAAGAATTTATATTAAATTTGATTTATATATCTTCATTTTTTAATCATATCAAATTTTGTATCTATTTTTTTTTTTCTACTTTTTATAGTTGTGTCAAACGTTATATTGAAAATAATTACACCCTTTCTATTTTGATCATATCAAATATTGTATCTATTTTTTTCATTTTTTTATAATTGCATAACAGCATTTAGAGCATCCAAAACACGGTCATAAGTGAGGTGTTATTAACATTAAAGAATGTTTGGTATTCTATATTTTATTACACAATTGTAGAAAGTAATAATATAAATATATAAATTAACATGATAAAAATGTAAGAAAGAAGTGAAATATAAATAAATTTAATATAAAATTTTAAAAAATCAAATATAATCTTAGGCGCAATACTACATTAATATGTAGAAATGGAGTTGTATATAACTGATGGGATGCGAAAAGTGAATTTTAATGCATGCATAAAAAGAAAGGCGGAAGAGAAAATTCACCTTTGAACATCCGAATCTCGTTTGTTAAGCATTGCACGTAAGGACGATGTGTTCAAGGGAAGAGACAAGCCCATGTGTTGTGCTTGCTCGATCATGCCAGGAAATATGATATCGAAGCCAATCGGAGAACGTTGATTGTCATCTGTTGCGGCCCATTGATTGGAGCTAATAAAGTCGAGGCCTGGCAGAGTTAGCAATTGGTTAGTAGTGTTGGCAGGTGGTCATGATGATTAAGCAATTAGTAAAGCAGATATAGCATTGGCATTATTAATTATTAATTATTATAACTATACCTCTGTTAACCAGTTGTTGACCCACATCCCATTTTCGAAGGGCCATAATGCATGCTAGTGTGGAAGACAGGGAGTCCTTGACTAGCAAGGGATCGTTTGGGTGAGCAGCCCATGACCCATCAGGATTTTGATTCTCCAAAATCCACTCTATGCACTCTGGGAAATGAGACTGCTTCACTAGCGAATCTCCGGTGGGGACCATAGCCACCCAAGCAGTGTCATAAGATGAAACCGATAACTCCACCTTGTGCACCATTTCTTTTACTCGTGTTATTGACCCTAGGCCATCCTATACCACATCCGCATAATGATATTCAATTAGGCGATATATATATATTCATTCTCATCTGCAGATTGCAGGTTATCCTGTGCTCTGAAAAAAAAAAAATAAAATACAGGTAAACAACGCTTACTAGATCCACTTGTTGGACTCTTTTTTTGGTCCTCGTCTTCGGGTAGGCATATGTTCCTACACACGAGAAAAAGGCAGCAACGTCAATCAATCTCTGAGATATATATGTTACTGTTCAAAATGGAACGTATTGGTTTGGCGGTGAAGCATATACTAGTATAGAAAAATATGCAGGAAAAAGATACCAGAGGGATTCATGGAGACCCCCCTCTGCTGGGAGAGAACCTTGAGAGTCATTCCATAGGAGATTGACATTGTTGGCTTAGGGAGTTTGTTTCCAACTGGAAGATTAGATATGTGTATTATAGTTACACAGGTATATCCACTCTGCTCTTAGGAAACTCCTACAAGTTTCAGTTTGGAGATCAGAATGTTGTATAGATGTAGACGCATGCGTCAATTTATATGCGCCAAAGAGAAAAGAGGGTCAAAAAAAACGACAGGTCGTCAATTTATATGCGCCTAAGAGAAAAGAGGGTCAAAAAACACAAGGCTGCTAGTGCCAAAACCGATGTGGGTGGCTGGTCAATATAGGTGGCTCGTATAATTTTATTTGGTTTTATTTCAAATAAGGACGTATTCGGGTCCGCTGCTGTTGTTGTTGGGGATTATTTTATATTATAGCCGATCATAACTCCAAAGCACTAGTGCGCGAAACGCGGGTGGCTTATTTTGGCGACAAATTAAGCGGATCACATTTGGTACGCGACGAGAGCGTCATACTCCACGCTCGCTCACCTGTCCGTCGCACTTACGCAGACTCATATTTTGCTATTGGTGCTGGGGATAAATAATGGATTAGTTAGTTACACACCCTTATAGTTTATCGTGATTAATTAAATCATTTTTTAATTTTATATCAAATCATTTCTATTAATTATTTTTTATTTTAAATTAGATATCGTTTTAAGCAGAAATTTTAGATTCATAATATATGACATTTTATAATTATTTATGAATATTAATTAATTTTTTTAATTTTATAATTTCTCTTTTATAATAATTATTTTTTATAAAATATATAATAATTTATAAAAATAATTAATTAAAAGTAATATAATTTTTTATTTATATAATAATATCTATTAAATACAATCCTTAATATACAACATCTATTATGCACTAAAACATTCTTTTAGTATCAATTATTACTATAATTTTTTCTCAATAAATCAGATAATTAATGTGATTTTTATTTATTTTGTAACAAAATTAAACAATAAATGATAAAAGAAAATCTAATTTCTGACTGCAATAATTTCATTGTCCGATAGCCTTGCAAGAATTTTAAATAATTTTTTAATTAAAAATGAAAAATGAAATATATTTAAAAATATATTAAAATTTAAGATTTTTAGGAAGTTTTTCAACTATCAATTCACAGAATGATCCAACGAGTTGCTTGAATCACTGATACAGTCTCTTAGCTATCCCTGCTAGTGTTTAGGGTTTATCGGTCTCGGTTTTGATCAGAGGTTTTGAAAAATTTTGGAATAGGATCGAATGACCGATCCTTTAAAAATTGAAGGATCGATACCAGACAGAATAAAATAAAGGATTGAGACTGGATTAAACTGAAAATCAATTCGGTTTTAGTCTGATTTTTTAATACTATTTAGTTATTTTTTTAGTTTTAATCCGATTTGTTTTCGATTCAGTCCTAAATTTATTTTTTAAAATTTTCATAATTATAATGATTTTAATCCATTTTATTCATATCAATTATCATTTTAAATATCATGGAATATATTTTAATATAAAATTATTTATTTTGAATTCATAAAATTAACAAAAATATAACTTTATAATTATAAGAAGAATTATATTAATTAATATTCAAGTGTACAAATATATAATATATTTATACTATTTAATTTTTATATTTTTATTTAAATATATAACATATACATGTATTAAATTAATATATAATCCTAAAATTATATATATATATATATCGATTTGGTTCGGTTTCAGCCCGGTCCTCGATATAGTTCTTAAAAGAGAACCGGGATTATAACCAATTTTAAAATAATATTGATTCTTCTCTAGTTTGGTCCCGTCCTTCTTTTATACTTTCAATCAAGCATTTGTTTCGATTCAGTTTTCAGTTCGGTTTGGAAAACTCCAAGAGCTATGATCAGCCTAGTGTCACACTATAATAATTTTTTTAACAACCATGATATCGATCGTACCTATGCACAAGACTCTAATGTTTTAAAAATTAAATCAGATCTATCAGTTTGATCGATAAAATTAAAAATCAGATTAGTGATTATTTTAATTCGTTTTAAATTAATTTTTAATGTTATTTTTTATATTTTAATTAATATAAATATATTTATATTTTTTTTATGAATTTTTTAAATTATTTTAAATTTATTTTATTATTAAATTAATTAAATGAAAACCAATCAAATTTTAAAAACATTGCAAAAATCTGTAAGGTCCATCTAAGCTTAATAAAGCCATAGCTCATAAGGATGTTCTCAACAACATTAAATAAGAGCTCAATAATCTAGAGCATAAATAGTTTATTAGACTGCAAGAGAGGTAGTTTCTTCCAATGTTTTGAGAGGTAGTTTCTCCCGATGTTTTGAAAATTAAACCAAATCAGTCAAATTAAGAATTAGGTCAATGTTTGATTTGGTTTGAACCAAATCGATTTTTAACTTTATATTTATATTTTTAATTACTATAATTATATTTATAATATTTTTTAAAAAATTGTGAAAATAATTTTAATAATAATTTTTATAATTTTTTATGATTAAACTAATTAAATTAAATTGATCAAATTGCAAACTAATCAATCAACTGATTCATTGACAATACAATTTTAAAAACATCGTATTCTTATTTATTATCTAATCTTCATTCCTGTAATAAAATTACTTTTGACTTATGGTATCATACCTAGACCTTGACTCTGTTACTTAAATTGACTGGAGCATCAGAATATACATGTCAGCTGTACATTCCATCTTATTTTCTTTTCTTTTTTTTTTCAGATCCACGAAACCACAAAAATAGGATGTTTATAAGATATGCCTTCCCATTATATGTGAACATAATTTCTTTTAATATTAAAACAGATTTATATTTATAATGTTTGAACTCTGATGTCAACTCTTATATCGTTTTATTAATTTTTATATATAAATAATTTTTTATGAAGAGATAATTATAAATATGTCATTGTCAATAGTATCACTAGTTCAAGATTTCACTTATATATATGAACATAATTTTTTTTAGTATTGAAAATGAAAATTGTATTGATGAGATTTGAATTATAGTGTTTACTTATAAATAATTTTACTAATTTTTTTATATATACATAATATTTTTTTATCGATATATATATATATATATATAATGTGATTATCAATATTATCACTGGGCAAAAATTTTACTCACATATATAAATATAATTATTATTCATTGTGTTTTGGTACTTGAAAATTTTAATTATCAATCCATGAAGATCATTCATTTTCTTCATTCAATTTTATATAGTCTGAAAGCAGACACTAAAAGATTAATCTAGTTTAATATTTTAAGTCTTTCACAGTAATAAAATCTTCACTCCAGTTGAAGTTTTTTTTCAAAAAAAAAAAAGGAGGGAAAAAAGAGGAAAACACAAGGAAACAAAAGTGAGAATGTGTAACTGCAAGATTTAGGCCGCCTTTTTACGCCAATCCACGGAGGTCAATAATAAATCACGAAGACCTCCAATTTTGATTTTTGGAGAATTTAGCCAAAAAACGACAGCAACGCCAGTCAAACTTTTTGATCCGAAAAAGGATACGAGTCAAACATAAAATTTTAAAATATTATTAAAATAATTTTAAAAATAAATGTTAAAATAATAATATGATTATAATTAATAACATATATATCTTTAAGCACCTTATAAAAAGACATTACTAGATATTTGTCCTTTGTAAAATCACCATGTGATTTTTGAGGTAAAGGAACGAACGTGAGGGGCTGAACAAATGAAGAATCGAACAAGTAGAATGAAAGTAAGTTGAACAATTAACACCCAGACATTCAAACGCTTGAACAAATACATCATTCAAAATCCTCATAAAAGGATAATATTAATATTTAAATAAGACAGTTACATAATATACTTTTCTTATAGTTTCATGAAAAAATAAAGACAAAATTGACAGATACTATTATTGGCACATGTGGGAAAGATTCAAAAAAAAAAATCAAGGTATATATACTTATTATCTTCATACAATCAGGGTACGTTGTTTTTAGGGTTTTATTAACTACTTAATCATATTCTCAAGCTCTTATTTTCTTTATAACAATCATCAAAACCTCTTCTAACTTAAGGATTAAAGTGATTGAGGGAGACACAATCTCCCTTTAGCTTACGTTTGCTCATATCTTATAGGTTATTAGTTCCTTTAGAGAACAAGGACCTAGAGGATGAGGCCGACTCTCAGGATGATGAGTCTAAGGCCAAATCTGGCTCGGTCAAAAAATACTTGGAGGCCTCTTCTTTAGATTGAGAAACCATATAAGAGAAGTTTCCAACTAAATGGAAGCTCCCCACCTTGCAAGTGTATAATGAAACAAGAGATCCATGTACACATTTATCCACCTTCCAAATCACAATGTTGCTGAACGACATATCAAACGTCATACTATGTAAGGTTTTCCCTATTAACCTAATCGAAACATCACAAAGGTGGTACTTTCAACTACCCTCTAGCTTTGTTCACTCATTTAAAGAACTAGAACATGTTTTTCTTACATGGTTCACCACTAACATTCTTGGCAAAAACAAAACTAGTTTTTTAAGATCTTGTAAACAAAAGAAAGGCAAGGCCTTTCGTGAATATATTGATAGATTTTAACAAAAAAGCGATGGAAATAAAGTCCATAAACCTGGAGACAACAATGGAGGCCATACGAATAGGAACCACGTTCAAATGCTTAAAGGACAAACTTCAAACTAAAAACATTGACTCCTACCCCATAGCTCTGAGATGCATCAAACTAGACGAAGGAAAAAAAGGAAGAGCATAAGAATTGAGAATGTTGGAACAATAAGAAAGGCCAAGAAAAAAGATCTAACAACTCCAGTCATCGAATGCTCCAGACTTATACATCTCCCTCAATCCAAACTAGAAAAAATGGAGATACACAATTTACGCCATTCAACGAAAGTAGAGGTAATATTCTCCTTTGGATTAAAGAGAACAATACTAAAATTAAATACCCATAAAGGCTAAACCTTAATAGGGTTGTTAAGAGGGACAAATCTGTTTTTTATAAGTTCCATGAGGATCATGGACACGACACAAAATAGTGTTAGGACCTAAAAAAATAGGTCGAAAGGTTAATACAAACAAGAGCTCTCTAAAAGTCTGTAAAGGACAATAAAGGAAAAAGAACTCATGAAGATATTTTTGATTCAAGAATAGATGATCGCCCATGAAAGATAGTGGGAGTAATCAATGTTATCATGGGAAGAGAATAATCGAACAACTTTAAAAGCAAATGTAGACATTTAGATATTTTCGTCGTCTAGACAGAAAGGACCAATATTCCTGCAGTGACCTTCAGTACTAAAGACGACGAATATGTTGATGGTCCTCAAAATAATGCATTAGTGGTACTAGAAATACTTGACAGCTATATAGTCAGAAGAATGTTGGTAGATGAAGGAAGTACAATGAACATTTTGACAAAGCAAACATATAAAGCCATGAGAGGTGTGTTATCTAACCTTAAAAGTGCAGGAAAGCCCTTTATAGGACTCAGAGCAAAACACTTAAAGTCCATTAGCACTACCACCTTTAGGGTAAAAATGATAAATAAGCACCTTATTCCACATCATAGACGACCTTATTCCACATCATAGACGAAGAGTTCCCATACAATGACATCTTAGGAAGACAGTACCTATTTGAAACAGAAGCAGTGCGGAGCATAAGGTGTTTGACTATGAAAATACTTACACTTAAAGGAGTAGTAACAGTTAAGAGGAGGCAAAGGACAATGATTGAGTACAATCATCTAATGCTCTAGCAAATACCTAAAGGCGACGCATTCGATCCATAGCAAAATACCTGAAAAGGTGTTAACAATTTGTTGATAAGCTCACTCAATAGAGAGGAACTTGAAAGATTGTTTAGGTTCTAAGGGAGGATAATGCTGAAGTAGACGACATCACAAAAGTAGCAGCAGAGCAGGGAGAAGCACTCTAGAACCTCACTCTTAAGGAATAACGATTTCAACCTATCATAGTTGTGAAAGGATTTTTGAGATAGTAGAGTTAGATACTTGGATGAGGGAAATCATTCAATACCTTAACAAAGGACAATTACTAGAAAATCAAATAAAAGCTTTAAAGGAGCAGAGAAAGGCAACCAATTATTCATATCAAAATGGGACGTTATAGAGGAAATCCACCACACACCCCTAGATAAAATATGTCTCTAAGAAGTATTGGCCTAAGGCACCAAGAAGGGGGGGGGGGGGGGGGTTTGAATTAGTGGTTAATTAAAAATTAAAAATCAAGGTTAAGTGTTTTGGAAGTGAAGAATGAGATGAGAAGAATCAATACAAAGGTTTATAGTGGTTCGAGTGTTAATGAACCCTATGTCCACTCCTTAATTCTATACAATTGGATATTTCACTCAACTAAATTGGTATTTCCAAGCTCACATCAAACTTATACAACTTGTGTTTATGGCCCACACAAAAACCCTTACAACTTGTGTTTTCTAGGCTCACATAATAACCTTTCACAAGTGTTTTTAGGCTCAGACTTCAACCTCTTACAAGAGTTTTAGAATTTAGATTAACTCTCAACCTACTTACAATGGTGTTTATTGCTCATACTAAACAATCAATGACACATTAAAAAAGAGTAAAAGAATGAGTAGCAAATTGGTAAGAGTTTGGTTACAATTAATTGAATTCTTTTGCATTTACATTAGTTTGGTGGAGTATTTATAGCCCACATCCACCAAAGAGATGTTACTCTAAAACTATCCTTAAATCTCTAAGTTGTGCTAGGCAGATTTTGTATTAAATACTTGTCAGGCAGAAGTCGCGGTCGCTACTGGCAGTTCACGGTCGCAAATTTTTAATTTGCACTGAGGAGCTATAAATTACGGTAGAGAACCTCGTTTTATGTCTAACGGCTGATCCTCGTGTCCTTCATCTATTGGCTGTCCAAGAAAAATAGTCGTTGTGTTCTCCTACTACTTAAAAGTCGCGGTCACGAGTTGCTTTTGCCTTGGGTGCGACTGAGACCGCGAATTTTTCTGTTTGGTCATAAATTTCAACTTTATGAGTTGCAATTGTGATAAAATATTTGCGCCTGTGATTTTTTATTTCCAACGGTTCCTTTGGACATTTGGCATGCTGTAGCTGTGGCTTTAGTTCCCTCATTTGTCACTATGAAATTCGTGGTTACGACCTCAGACGCGAATGCCACCACGAATTCCTCTATGACTCAACCTTATTTCCTTTGGCTAAGTCACGACTGTGAATTGGCCCGCAAATTCCTATTGCCTAGGTCCATCCATCCTTATTACTGATTCACGATCGCGATTTAGGGGATACAGACTTATAATTGAAAAACTATCTTTACAAGGTTGGAGATTTTCATTTTCATCCGACTTACAATTGAAAAACTATCTTATAAACTGTAAAACAACACTTAATGAAAACATTAAAATTGATCAATCTCTATTGTTAAAATAAAAAAAGGTTCATCACTTAGGTTTGACCAACCTAGTCCAACAATCTCCCCTTTTTTGATTTTGACAACTTAGATTGATACAAAGGAAAATCAAATGCATGAGTTATGAAGTTGGGATGGTCAATGATGAAATGATCAATGAACACTTAAAGAAATTCTAGTCAATGATCAAAGAAAAATTCTAAGTACTCTAAGTTAAAAAAACAAATGCTCCTCCTTAACTTATGCTTTTCTGCATTACTTATTTTCTCTTCATACTTCACTCTCCCCTTTTGGCAAGATAAAAAACAAGGTAAATATGGAAGACAAGATGAAATGCATAAAGATGAGAGAAAGTCATCATAAGGAGCAAATAATAACTCACATAATTATAAGAATTGCAATCACACAACATGACATAAAAGATTGCAATCACATAACATATGAGATAAAAAATTGCAAATCAAATACTTTTATTTATTTATCGACTGTGGGATCAACAGTGTTTACATCAAGAGATTTAAAAACAAAATAGAGAAAGAAAAACAAAAATCCTAAAGACAATCCAAAAGATAAGAGAGTTGTCATCATCTCCAAAATCATATTGTTCTTCATTATCTCCACCTCCCTCAGTTTCATTACCTGCCTCAATCTCTTGATCGTCCTCCTCTTCCGGTGTGTCCTTCCAATCCTCAAAGTCTAGAAGATGGCAGGGAGGAACACTTACTTTCTCTTATAAATCTACCAAGTCACTGTGTTGGTGGGAAAGGAGGAGAAATGTTCTCTTGAGCATCCTCAATACCTTATCCAATTTTCAGTTGATGGTGGCAAGAGAGATTTTGGACTTAGGTTTTGGTTGAGGAGGTGGGACTGGTTGTTCTCCTTCTTCAATGGCAAGCCTTTTTCTTTCAGAGGCTTGGGATGTTTCTAACCTTTTTGCTCCAAAAACACCCAGAGTATAAGCATAAAAATCATGGTAAATAGCTTCGGCATTGATGAGGTAAGTGAGGAATTTTTCATTTTTATTATTAAAAGAACCAACATATCTGTAGATGACAGTTACATAAGAAGGGAGAAGAAACTGACTCTTGGTTTGGTGCTCATGTGAATCAGTTGATCCACAAGATATTGACCAGTTTGTATAGGCTTATTTTTTATAAGGTAGGAAAAGAAAGCAAGATCCTTTTGGGATAATTTTTCGTTACCATCCCCTCTTACATTAACAGAAAAAGTGATGATATGACGAAGTAGCCAAAAAGGTAGGGTTCAGATGTATTTGACTAAAGAAGTTTTGGGTTCATGTTTGGTCTTGATGGAAATCTCAGATCAAAACTCAAAATAGATAACATTAAGAGTGAAAATGATGAACATAATGTCATCTCCAACTTGAAGATTGAAAAGATTGGATAATTATTCAAAGTGATGAAAAATGGGTCTCTAAAAGTACAAAATACTATGTCGTATTGGCTAGCATGAGATTTGGCTTTTCGACTTAGAGTCATGGTATACATGAACTCTCGCACAATTTCTTCGTATCTGGACTTATCACGAAATATGAATTGGCTCCACCCCAAATTAGAAAGAAATATGTTGATTTCGTCTTTGATTCCTAACGACTCAAGGGGAAAAGTAAAATGGATTTTATTCAGAAGGATGATTTTGGAGGCATTTGCCTTGTAGCGATAGGCGTTTGCCTTATAGCGATAGGCGTTTGCCTTATAGCGATCTTTCTCTTCTTTCGTAATCCCTTTCATTTAGTGTTGAGCCAGGGGTCCAAAAGGCTGTGCTACTGCCTTTCCCTTCTTTGCTCTTGAAGCTTTCTTAGGAGCCATTTATGAGTTGAAGGAAGATTTAAAGATTTAAGAGTAAGGAAGAGGAAGGATTGAGATATCTTAGTAAGAGTTATGAAAATCACTGTCTAGGGGGAGGGGGGTTTATATAGGCTAAGAAAGGGTGTGAAAATGACTAAAAAATGTCAGAAATGAATTAAATGAAGGAGTGCAATAGTTGGCAATCACATCACTTAAATGTGTGGCAGTTAGCCAAATTTGTGACTGTGATCTGAAAGTCATGACCGCTAATTCTGAAGAATGTGAGAAATGGATAAAAAATCCTCAAGAAACTGCACGTTCAATGGTATAAAGTTTTGAAATTTGAATAAATTTATTATGCGGATTGAAAGTCGCGACCGCAAATTGATGGTTTTTCAGTTGAAAGATGAGTACCTATAATTCGCGACCGTGAATCATGGAATAGTGATCGCGAATTACATGGCAAAAGGATAACTATTAAGTTTTAAGACTTGATGTCTAAAACTGTGATCCACTTTGATATTTTGATGTTTAATTCATGCAAGTTGGCATTGAAAAGCATAATTGAACATAGAATTAGGACATCTAAAAGAAATAAACATCACATGCATCACACAAGGCAATCATTCAATCATGGAATAATGCAATATATAGATACTCTAATTTTTTCACTTTAGGGAGCTTCCATTAAGCATTCCCAACTCTCTCTTAATTAAGTTCATTCTTTCTTTATTGAGAGGTTAAGTGAAAATGTTCGCAAGTTGATGATTTATGTCTATAAACTCTAACATAACATCACCATTTTGGACATGATCTCTAAGAAACTGATGCCTAATGTCTATATGTTTGCTCCTAGAATGTTAAATGGAATTCTTTGAAAGATTAATTGCATTTATGTTGTCACATTTGATGGAAATGTGATCAACAACTTTGCCATAATCCTTTAATTGTTATTTCATCCAAAGGACTTGGGTGCAATAACAACCTACAGCTACATGCTTAGCTTCGGTGGTGGATAAGGCAATCAAAACTTATTTTTTACTAAACTAAGAAACTAAACATTATCCTATAAATTGGCAAGTTCCAGAAGTGCTCTTTCTATCTAAAAGACTACCAACATTATCCGCATCTAAGTAACCTATGAGACTAAATGAAAAATCTCTACGATACCATAACCCTAAATACAATGTGCCATGCAAATATTTGAAAATTCTTTTGACAACATTCAAATGTGATTCTTTGCGACAGGATTGAAATCTAGCGCACATACATACACTAAACATTATATCAAATCTAGAAGCGATAAGATAAAGTAAAGAATCAATCATACCTCAATATCTCTTCTCATCAACCGTCTTACTCGATTCATCCTTGTCCAATTTAATGGTAGCACTCATTAGTGTTTTTGCTACCTTTCATCCATCCATGCCAAATTTCTTGAGAATGTCCTTTGTATATTTGGCTTAGTTGATGAAGATCCATTCTTTGGTTTGCTTGATTTGTAGACCAAGGAAAAAATTGAGCTCTCTTATCATGCTCATCTTGAATTCCCTAATCATACACTTAGCAAACTCCTTACATAGAGATTCATTAGTAGCACAAAAAATGATATCATCAACATAAATTTGTACTATTAGTCTATCATGATTGTGCCTTTTTACAAAAAATGTTGTGTCAACCTTCCTCTTTTCAAAATCATTTTTCAAAAGAAAAGAACTAGGTCTTTCATACCAAGCTCTTGGAGCTTGTTTCAAACCATAGAAGACTCTATTCAATTTAAAAACATAATTTGGAAAACTATGAGATTCAAAACTAAGAGGTTGTTCAAAATAAACTTCCTCCTCAATGATACCATTTAGAAAATCACTCTTGACATTCATTTGAAAAGGTTTACAATTCATATGATATGCATAAGCCAAAAGGATCCTAATGGTGTCTAACCTTGCTATGGGGGCATATGTTTCATCATAGGTACTCTTGGTTGTAACCTTTTGCAACCAATCTAGCCTTATTCCTAGTGATGAGCCCTTGCTCATCTAACTTGTTCCTAAATAGCCATTTGCAATCTACAATTGGGTGTTCCTTAGGCCTAGAAACAAGTTCCCATAAATGGTTTCTCTCAAATTGGTTGAGTTCCTCTTGTATAGAAATCACCCAACTCTTATCATCAAAAGCCTCATCAATAGATTTCAGCTCAAATTGAGAAACAAAGGCAAGATTATTATCTCAAAAGTTAAGTTGAGATCTAGTATTTACACCCTTAAAGTATCACCAATGATTAAATCTTTTGGGTGATGCTTGGAGAATCTCCAATCCTTTGGTAGAACTTGACTTGATAATTCTTCTTGTTAATGTTATGGTTTTTTATCCACTTTTGATTATTTGTCTTCATCATTTTCCTTGTCTTCCTATCTTGTAGTGTCTCCAATTCCAATTTCTCAAAGTAACCTACATGATTATCAACAAAAAAACCTTTTCCAAGATTAAACTTACTAGATTCATTAAATACAATATGCATAGACTCTTCAACAACCATAACACTCTTATTAAAGACACTATAGGCCTTGCTAGTAGTGGAATAACCTAAGAATATGCCCTCATTAGTTTTTGGGTCAAATTTCACAAGATTGTCCTTGGTATTAAATATATAACACTTGCATCCAAATACTCTTAGGTATGATATCTTAGGCTTTCTATCATTCCCTAGCTCATAAGAAGTTTTATTAACAATGAGTCTTTTGAAAACTCAATTTGCAATATAACATGAAGTATTGATAGCTTCGGCCCAAAAGTAATTTGGTAAAAAATACTCATTGAGCATAGTTCTAGCCATCTCTACTAGTGTTCTATTATTCCTCTCTACAACACCATTTTATTGTGGTGTTCTAGGAGTTGCAAAGTTGTGAAAAATCCAATTCTCTTGACAATAAGATTCAAACGACTCATTTTGAAATTCCTTTTTGTGGTCACTTTTTATTAAAGAAGTGAAGTAACCCTTTTCATTTTGAATTCTTTTTGCAAAAACTTTTAAAAGCATCAAAAGCATCAGACTTATGAGCTAAAAAGAATACCTAAGTAAACTAGAGTAATCATCAACTAGGAGTAGTGCATAATATTTTCCACCTAAACTAGCACTCCTAGTAGGTCGTATCAAGTCCATATGAATTAATTGAAGAGGTCTAGAAGTACTTACAATATTCTTTACTTTAAAGGAAGATTAATGTTGTTTCCCTATTTGGCAAGGACTACAAGTCTTGTCTATAGAGAACCTTAGCTTGGGAAGACCTTCCACTAGCTTTCCTTTTCATAAGCTTTGTAAGAGCTCCATGCTAGCATGTCCAAGTCTTCTATGCCATAGCCAAGCTTCATTACTAAGAGACACAAGAAACTTAAAAGATTGGTTAGCCAAATTGTATAAATCAATTAGATAGGTATTGTCTTTCCTTTCACCCTTGAAAACTATTTTTTTAGCTACTAAAGTGGTAACTCGACATTCTTTATGATCAAATGTGACTTTATTACCTTTATCACATAATTGACTTACACTAAGCAAATTATGTTGCAAGCCATCAATAAGTAAAACATCATTAATTAAAGAGCAACCATTCTTACCAATGGTCCAAATGCCAATTACCTTACTATTGGCATTGTTACCAAATGTGACATTGCCACCTTCATTTTCCTTTAAGGCCATGGATAGCTTCCTATTACTTGTTCTGTGCTTTGAGCATCCACTATCCATATGCTAATCATTTGCTTCATTGGTGATTGCCAAACACCCCTACACAACATGTTGGACTAGGTTGTTTGAACCTAAGTCAAGACATTCTTTTGATCTTGACAATATAGATTGAAAGTTCTAATGTCAATTTTAAGTGATGTTTTTACAGTTTATAAGAGTTATCTTCTTTGGAATTCAAAATCTCCAACCTTGTAACGTTCATCCAAATTCGCGATGTGTATGTTCTAAATCACGATCGCAAATTAATCATGAAAAAAGTTGAAGCTAGGCCAAAGGAATTCGCAGGCTATTTTGCTGCCATGACCTATCCAAAGATTGCAAAACCTTAGTAATAAAGGAATTCGCGATCTCAGTCGCGCCATACGCAAGGCATTGATATCTCACGACAATGACTTTTAAGAGTGGCTAGAACACAACGACCATATTTTTCTAAGTGACCAATGAAAAATTGACTATGGACTAGTTGTTAGACACAAATGAGTTTTTTGTCGCAATTGGAAATTCAAGATCACGAAAGAGCAGTAACGACCATGACTTTTGCCTGACAAGCATTGAATGTTAAATCTATCTAGCACATCTTAGAGATTTGTTGATAGTTTTAGAGTAACATCTCTTTGGTAGATGTGGGTTATAAATACTCCACCAAATTGATGTTAATGCAAGAGAAGAACTATTGGTAGTGCCAAAACTCTTGCAAAGTTAATTCTCTACTTTAATTCCTTATTTCTTTATACATAGTTTGATGTGAGCTTTAAACACCTTTTTTGGGTTTGAGAGTGAGCCCTTGAATATAAAACTCTTGTTTAGGTTTGAGAGTTAGCCTAGTTGTAAAACTCTTGTTTAGGTTTGAGAGTTAGCCTAGTTGTAAAACACTTGTATAGGTTTGAGTGTTAGCCTTAGGAAAACACTTGTAAGGTTTAGTGTGAGCTTAAACACTAGGTTGAGTGTGAGCCTTAAAAAAACACTTATAAGGTTTGGTGTGAACCTAAACACTAAGGTGAGTGTAAGCTTGTAAAACACTAGTAATTGAGTGAAACACCTAATTGGTGAATTGGGGAGTGAATGTAGAGTTGGTTAATACATGAACCACTATAAAACTCTTGTGTTCATTCTTCTCGTACTCTTCCTTTAATCTTTCCTTTTCGTGAGCATCCTTAATAATCAAAAGTTCAAATCTACCACCAATTCAACCCCCCCTTCTTAGTGCATTAGGGCCAACAATTGGTATCAGAGCTAAGTCTCAATTCAAGCCTTAATTGGGTGAGAAAATATCAATGGCATAAGAAGGAGTCCCTTTTCATCTTAATCCCCACTTTGATGGCAATGATTATGCTCTTTGAAAGCATAAAATGGAGATCTAACTTGATAGCAATCTCATCAACTTATGGGATTATATATATGAAGAGTGAAAGCCTCCAACAAAGATGGTTAAAGGAGTAGAGGTGGCAATTGTAAAAGAAGAATGGAGTGAAACACAAAGGAAGGCAAATGGGAAGAACAAGAGGGCAATGGCTATTCTCCTAAGCTTCATGTCAAAAGAAGAAACTGGAAGAGTCCAACATTGCCAAACTACACATGCCATATGGAAAGCACTAAAAAACTATCATGAGGGCACAACTCTTGTAAAATCAAGCAAGTTAGAGATGTATGTGACAAAGTGGGAGTTCTTCATGATGAAAGACCATGAAAACATCACTGAAATGACAAATAGACTCCTATATATTGTCACAAACATGAAAAAGTTTGGAAGGATTCTTACCAACTATGAAGTAAATACCAAAATTCTCAAAACTCTTCCATTGGATAAATTGGGTGCAAAAGTATGCTGCATTCAAAAGTCCAATCCAGAGATTGGGAAAGTGCCAACCGATGCCCTCATTGGTAATCTTCTCACTCATGAGAAGGCTCTCAAGAAAGATGAAGAGATGAAGAAGCTAAGAGGATAAAGACACAAAGAGGACAAGAAAGCTCTAGCTTTCAAAGCTTAAGAAGATTATTCAAGCTTAAGTGATTCAAATGAAAGTGATAAAAAAGAAAAAGTGCTTGCCAAAATATCAAGAAGGACCAAGGAGTTGATGAAATGGAGAAAAAAAAGAAGATGAAGATGGGGATGAAGCAATAAACTTTTACTTCATGGCTCAAGAGGACTCCTCCAAAGAGGTAAGTACTTCTTTGTTGGACTAGGATGGTTAATCCTAAGTCTTAGACTTCTTTTGATCTTGACAAAAGAGATTGATCATATCTAATGTTTCAATTGAGTGTTGTTTTGTAGAAATTAAGTTAGATTTCAATTAGAAGTTGGAAGGATTGCATAATTTTCAAGAAGGCAAAGTTCATCCAAATTCGCAGTCAGTGGTCTGTAATTCACTACTGCGACCTAGTTCAAAGGGTGAAACTTGGCCAGAAGGATTCACAGGCATCATCGTTTCTGTGACTTATCCAAAGATGGGAGTGCCAAAGTTACAGATGAATTCACGGTTTGTGTTACACCTCAGTTGCGATCGCAACTTTCAAAGTGATTAATGAGGGAATCCAATCCACAATCATAACATGCCAAGTGTCCCAGGTTTTCATTGGAGAATAAAATTCACGAGGGTGACATTTTGGGTAGCGACCATGATTCAAGAAGAAGAAGATTGTCATTCAAACATAAAAATTTGCATCCTAAGTCGCGCCCTGCACAATGAAGAATCATGACCGCAACTTTTGTGAGTAGTTAGACTACAACGACTATATTTTCTTGATGGACCAATGAGAAGCTACCATGTGAACTAGTCGTTAGACACAAATGGGTTTTTTCGCCATAATTTTTGGCTTCCATATGGAAATTTGGATTTTGCGACCGCTATTGACCAGTAGTGACCGTGACTCCTACCTGACATGCAATTAATGTAGAATCTACCTAGCATGTCTTGAAGATTTTTTAAGCTTTAAAAACTAACATCTCTTTAGTGGGTATGGGGTATAAATACTCCACCAAACTGTGATAAATGAGCAAGAAAGAGAATTCATTACTTGTGTTAAAGCTCTCAATCTTTTGCTACTCATTTTCTCTCTTTTTTATGAGATTCTAAGTGTTGGATGTGAGCATTAAACACCAAGTGTAAAGGTTATAGTGTGAGCCTGTGAAAACACTCAAGAGAGGTTATTGTGTGAGCCTTAAAAATGCATAGTATAAAGGTTATTATGTGAGCCTTGAAAACACAAAGTGTAAAGGTTTTTTCGTGAGCCTTGAAAACACAAAGTGTAAAAGTTAGGTGTGAGCTTAGAAACACCATTATGAGTTAGTGGAATACCCAATTGCAGAGAATTAGGGAATGGACCAGACCACTATAAATTGTGTGCCTCATTTTCTACTCTTCTCTATCCCTTACTCTTAATTTTCTTTTATACACCAATTTAACCCCCCTTCTTGGTGCCTAGGGCCAACATTCTCCATATTCTTATGATGATTATGATGCATTTGATGATATAGATGAAGAGCTTTTAGAAACTCTTACTTTGAAATGTGATAAATATAAGTCACAAATGAAAACTTACAAGAAAAAATGTTCCAAGTTAAGGGATAAATTTGAATCCTTGATTAATCTTGTAAGTGAGTTGAGGACTTCTAATGAAGAACTCAAAAAGTCCTTATAAAGTTTATCTAAGTCATCTTCATCCATAACCTCCTTAAGAAAGGAAAATGACTCCTTAAAAGGTGAAGTCATTGAGCTTAGTAATTCTATTTATAAGTTTCATAAGGGAAAGGAAGCTTTGGATACACTTATTGTATCACAAAAATGTCCTTTAGTTAGGCATGGTTTAGGCTTCAATGAAGCCTCTTCATCTACATCTTCACTCACTACATTCGTTAGAGCAATAACTCCTCAAACTTTAAGTATTGAGGTCATGGGGAAGAAAGGTGCTGCTAGCACTAAGCCACCTATGTCGAAGGGCATAGTAAAGGCCCCTCAAGACTCAATAGCCAAGGCTCAAAGAGCAAATTTTGCTTACATTTATAACAAGAAGCATGCTCAACCACACAAACATGAAAAATTATCTTCTACTCCTAATTACTCATGCACTTACATACACTCTCATAATCAAAGTATGGGAAGACCCCTACTCATACTAAGGTTGTGCATAGGAGAGAGACTCATAAGTCTAAGCTCCAATGTCATTATTGCATGAGATATAGACACAACAATGTATTTTGCTGCATAAGGAAAGTACACCACAAATTGGAGGACCCTTCTAAAACTATCCTCTAAGGACCCAAGTATGTTTGAGTACCAAAGTAAAGTGTTTGATATTTTTAAGATGTAGACTCCTTCACCAAATTATCATCATGAAAAATCTAAAGCTGAATGGAGATTACTAATGAAGAAGGGATAAAAGTTTCAAATGGTTTTTTGGTATCAAGTTATTGATACTAAACTTATAATGTATCTCTTATACCTTACGTTTTTAACTTAATATATTTATGCATACATTTAGGGGGAGTTTTATTACTTGATATATCTATGTGTTGAATTTGATTTGATTGATTATGTGATGAGTTGAATCAATTCATTTCATATTTGAGGTTTTATACATTTCAAATGTTCAAATCAACCATCAAAATCATATACTCTATATTAGGGCCATATATGACAATTCTTAAATTTCTAGCCCTAGTTTGTGTGTTCAAGCATCTTTAAATGTTTGAATTATTTTGCATTTATGTTTCATCCATTTATCTTCTTATGTGACATGTTGTGATCAATTGTGCAAAATTACTTATGTTTGCTATTCTAATTTGTGTTTGTACAATTGACAAGTTTGTGGTCATTCCCTCTCATATTTCCCCTTCTCTCTCTTATTCCCTCCTATTCCTCTCTTATTGATCTTGACAAAGGGGGAGAGAAAATTAACTGAATATACAAAAAGGAAACATACAAAAAGAGGAGATAAAATTGACAATGATCTTATTAGAATAACTAAGGGGGAGTATGGATTAAGGGGGAGCAATTTCATACTTATGATTTGTATCACTTCACAATGATTTCGTAGGAGCATGCACAACTGATTCTTTATCCTTTGCATATTCAATCTAGATTGTCAAAATAAAAAAAAAAAAAGGGGAGATTGTTGGACTAGGTTATTCAAACCTAAGTCAAGACATTCTTTTAATCTTAACAATATAGATTAAAATTTTTAATATCAATTTTAAGTGTTATTTTTACAGTTTATAAGAGTTACCTTCTTTGGAATTCAAAATCTCTAACCTTGTAAAGTTCATCCAAATTTGCGGTGTGTATATTCTAAATCGCGACCATGAATCAATCACAAAAAAGTTTAAAGCTAGGCCAGAGGAATTCATGGGCTATTTTACTATCGTGACCCATCCAAAGATTACAAAGCCTTAGTCATAGAGGAATTCATAGTCTCAGTCATGCCCAAGCAATTGATATCTTGCGACCACGACTTTTGAGAGGTTAGAATATAATGACTATATTTTCCTAGGTGACCAACGAAAAGCTGACACATGGACTAGTCGTTAGACATAAATAAGGTTTTATGCAGCAACTAGAAATTCACGATCGCGAAAGATCAATAACGACCACAACTTCTGTCTGACAAGCATTTAATGCTAAATCTGTCTAGCACATCTTAGAGATTTATTGATAGTTTTAGAGTAACATCTCTTTGGTGGATATGGGCTATAAATACTCCACTAAACTAATGTTAATGCAAGAAAAGAACTATTGGTAGTGCCAAAACTCTTGCAAAGTTAATTCTCTGCTTTAATTCCTTATTTCTTTGTACATAGTTTGGTGTGAGCTTTAAACACCTTGTTTGGGTTTGAGAGTGAGCCCTTGAATAGAAAACTCTTGTTTAGGTTTGAGAGTTAGTCTAGTTGTAAAACTCTTGTATAGGTTTGAGTGTTAGCCTTAGGAAAACACTTGTAAGGTTTGGTGTGAGCCTAAACACTAGGTTGAGTGTGAGCCTTGGAAAAACACTTGTAAGGTTTGGTGTGAACCTAAACACTATGTTGAGTGTGAGATTGTAAAACACTAGTGGTTGAGTAAAACACCTAATTGGTGAATTGGGGAGTGGATGTAGGGTTGGTTAATACCCGAACCACTACAAAACTCTTGTGTTCAATCTTCTCTTACTCTTCCTCTAATCTTTCATTTTTGTGAGTATCCTTCATAATCAAAAGTTCTAATCTACCATCAATTCAACCCCCCCTTCTTGGTGCATTAGGGCTAACATAACACAAGAAAATAATCTTTGTTTTGGTACTCAAGAATACTTGGGTCTAAGAGGGTTAGGTTTTGAAGTATCCTCAAATTTGAGGTGAGCCTTCCTTATGAAACAATAAACATTTATGAGTCCATACCTTATGCAAATAATGGCATTGGAGTTTGGACTTATATATCTTTCTCTTATGCATTGCCTTGGTATAAGTGGGGGGGTTTTCTCAAACCAATATAATGTGTGTGAGAGTATGAACATGTATGAATGGGTTTATGTGTGGATTTTCTATATGTATTAGAATGAACATGCCTTTTATTGTATATGTTTGCATGGTTAGCCTTCTTAGAAATAGGCTTAGGGCCTTATTGTAGCTTTCCTTTGTCGTTAAGCAATAAGGGTTTAGTGCCTTGGTCTCTTTTCTTTCCAACAACCTCAATACTTGAAGTTTGAGGTGTTAAGGCCTTGATAAAAGTTATGGATGAAGGTATAAAAGAAGAGGCTCTATTAAAGCCTAGACCATGCCTAATCAAAGGAGTTCTTTGTGATACTCTGAGTTTATCCAAAGCTTTCTTACCTTTATGGAACTTAGAATTAAATTTCCAAGCTCAATGACTTCACCTTTCAAAAAGTCATTCTCTTTTCTTAATGAAATTAGAGATGAAGATGACATGGAAAGATTCTCCATAAACTTTTTGAGTTCTTCATTTGAAGCCCTCAATTCACCTACAAGACTATTTAGGGATTTGAATTCATCCTCTAATTTTGTGCACTTCTTTTTGTAAGTTTTCATTTGCGACTTATATTTGTCACATTTCATGGTGAGAGCTTCTAAAAGTTCATCATCTACATCATCTAATTCATCTAATTCAGAATAAGAGTAAAGTGAAAAGCCTACCTCATTAGGTGAATCCACTTGAGCCATAAAACAAAGGTTTACAACCTCTTCCTCTTCATCTTTTTCACTTGAGCTATCATCCTAAGTGGCTTTGAAACTATATTTTTTCCCCTTTTCTTCTTCTTCTTTAACTTGGGGCAATCATATTTGATGTGGACTTACTTGCCACATTCATAGCAGGTGACATCATTTGATCTCTCTTTGGGAGTTGGAGTTGCTTTCTTGAAGTTCCTTCTTTCTTTCCTTATTCTAATAAGCTCCTTAGTTCTTCTTGAAAGGATTGCATGTTCGTCCTCCTCTTTGTCACTCTTTTCTTCACTTGAGGCTACTTCCACTTTCTTCTCCTTAGATGAGGACTTGAATGCCACAGTCTTCCTTTCTTGTTTTTCAGATTTTTATCCTTGATCCCTCATTCTCTTCATTTCTTCATCCTTTTTTAAAACCACCTCATGGGTCACGAGTTTGCCTATTAAGACATCTGTTGGCACCTTTCCTATCTCTAAATTGGATTCTTAGATACTACACACTCTTGCACTAAATTTTTCAAGAGCTAAAGATTTTAGAATTTTAGAATTTACCTCATGGTTGGTGAGAACCCTTCCAAACTCTTCATGTTGGTGACAATAGCATGAATTTGATTTGTTATATCTATTATGCTTTCTTCCTCCTTATCATAAATAGCTCCCACTCTTTCATATACATTTCGAGTTTGCTAGATTTCACCAAAGTGGTGCCCTCACAATAGCTCCTTAAAGCCTTTCAAATTCCATGAGCAGTAAGGCAATGTTGGACCCTTCCAATATCTTCACTTAAGAGAGAACTTAAAAGGATTGTCATGGCTCTTTTATTCCAGCCATTGGATTTTTTATATGCTTCAACCCACTCCTCTCTAGGGATTAGCTTCTCACTTCCATCCACCATTTTGGTAGGTGGCTTTCACTCCTTTGCAATAATATCCCATAGATCTACCACATCCGTATCTAGATAGATTTCCATCATATATTTCTAATGAGTATAGTGTGCTCCATCGAAATATGGCTTGAGAAGAGTGTGAATTCCTTCTTGTGCCATAATCTTTGCTTATACAATTAAGCTTTTTAGCGATACTTGGCTCTGATACCATTTATTTGCCTAAGGCACTAAGAAGGTGGGTTGAATTGGTGGTTAATTAAAAATTAAAAATGAAGGTTAAGTGTTTAGGAAGTGAAGCATGAGATAAAAAGAATTAACATAAAGGTTTTAGTGATTCGGGTGTTAACGAACCCTATGTCCACTCTCCAATTCTACACTATTGGATATTTCACTCAAGTAAGTTGGTGTTTTCAAATTCACACCAAACTTATACAACTTATGTTTATGGCTCACACAAAAACCCTTACAACTTGTGTTTTCTAAGCTCACACAAACCTCTCACTAATGTTTTTAGGCTCACACTTCAACCTCTTACAAAAGTTTTAGAATCTAGGCTAACTCGCAACCTACTTACAGTGGTATTTATTACTCACACCAAACAATCAGTAACACATTAAAGAAGAGAAAAAGAATGAGTAGCAAATTGGCAAGAGTATGATTACAATTAATTGAATTCTCTTGCATTTATATCAGTTTGGTGGAGTATTTATAGCTCATATCCACCAAAAAGATGTTACTCTAAAACTTTCCCTAAATCTCCAAGTTGTGCTAAGTAAATTTTGCATTAAATACTTATCAAGTAGAAGTCACAGTCATTACTAACAGTTTGCATATGTGAATTTCCAATTTACACTAAGGAATCAAAAATCGCAGCAGAGAACCCCGTTCTGTGTCTAACGACTAGTCCACATGTCCTTCATCTAGTGGTTGTCTAAGAAAAATAGTCGTTATGTTCTACCTGTTTACTTAAAAGTCAAGGTTGTGAGTTATCTTTACCTTGGGCGCGACTGAGATCACGAATTCCTCTGTTTGGTAAGGAATTTTCAACTTCCTAAATCGCGGTCGCGATAAAATATTTGCAACTGCAACTTTTGATTTTGAACAGTTCCCTTGGACACTTAGCATATTGTGGCTATGGCTTTAGTTCCCTCCTTTATCACTCTGAAATTCATAGTCGCGACCTCAAATGTGAATGCCACTGCAGATTCCTCTGTGACTCAACCTTATTTCCTTTGGATAAGTCGAGGCTATAAATTAGCCCGTAAATTCCTTTGGCCTAGCTCTATCCTTCTTTATAGCTGATTCACGATCGCGATTTAAGAGGATGCAGACCACAAATTTAGATGACCTTCATAAGGTTAGAGATTTTTATTTCCATCCAACTTTCATTTGAAAAACTATCTTATAAACTACAAAACAACACTTAATGAAAATATTAAAATTGATCAATCTTTATTATCAAGAACAAAAGAGGTTTATGACTTTGGTTTAACCAACCTAGTCCAACAACAAGGAAGGAATTATGTACTCCGAGAGATCCATGAAAAGATTTGTAACACTTATGAAGGTTAGCACGCAATGGCCTTCTTCAAGGGTTTTACTAGCCAATAATTAAGAAAGATGAAAAAGAGTTGGTATGCATTTATGAAAAATGTCAAAAGCATGACAAAATCTCAAGGGTACCCGTAGCTCAATAGACTAGCATCACCAGCCCGTGGCTGTTTGCCACTGGGGAATGGATATTTAAGACCTTTTACTTAGGGTAAAAGATAAAGGAAGTTTATCATTATCACCATCGACTACTTCATTAGATGGATAAAGGCTGAAGTTGTAGCCACCACCACATTAAAGAAGTTGGAAATTTTCTTTTAAAAAGAAGTCATTTGTAGGTTTGACATTTCTAACATGTTTATCACAAGCAACAATAAGCAATTTGACTATGACAACTTTAGAAAATTTTGTAAAAGTATCCATATTAATCTCAGTTTCATTTATGTGGCCCATCCTCAAACAAATGGGCAAACAAAAGTCACCAACAAAATAATCTTCAATGAACTCAAGAAAAGACTTGATGAAACTAAAGGAGAATGAGCTGAAAAACTAACTCACTTTCTCTATATGTACTGAATGACCCCCAAAAAAGCCCATGGAGAGTCACGTTTCAGCTTAGCTTATGGCATGGAAGCAATGGTTCATGTAGAGATCGACATGAACAGTCTTAAGGTTCAACATTTCAATCCAAACATTAACAATGAAAGAGCATGGTTATATCTTGATCTACTAGAAGAACAAAGAGAATAAAAAGTAATTCGAGCGGCCACGTGCAAAGCGAGAATTCTTGCAAATCATAACAAAAGAGTTTGCCAAAGATCTTTTCAAAAAGGCAATCTTGTGCTTAGGAAAGCTGATATCATGAAAAGAGAAGTTGGGGTAGGAAAACTTAGAGCTAACGTAACATGCTCATACCTAGTAAAAAATGTGATAGAAAATGGAGCTTATTAGTTGACAACATTAGGGGGACAATTGATGCGAAGATTCTAGAATGTAGAAAATCTTTATCTTTCTAAGTATTATCAATAAAAAGGTATTTCAATATATATTATACTGTGCATAAAGGGGTTCGACCCCTTTAAAGGCCATAATATTATAAACTTGCCTAGTGATCGGTTCACAGGTTTAACTAACCTTTAAAGCCATAATCTTATTAAAAGGGTTTGGTTTACCCAATAAAACCATAAAATTTATAAAATGTAAAGGTTTGGCTAACCTTTAAAACCATAATCTCATTAAAAGGGTTTTGTTCACCAATAAAACCATAAAATTTATAAAATATAAAGGTTTGGTTAACCTTAAAATAATCTTATGAAAAGGGTTCAATTCATCCAATCAAATCATAAAATCTATACAATATTAATGTTAGGCTAACCTTTAAAGCCATAATCTTGTTAAAAGGGTTCGATTCACCTAATAAAACTATAAATTTTGTAAAGTATTCAAGCTTGGCTAGGATGATCTTCTATCCAGTTGACTTTAGCCCTTCAAAAGGTCTCCAGTAGTTCAATAAGCTAAGTACTTGAATCTCTAGTTAAATATTTGCTCAAGCATTATAAGAGAATTGCTTTATTTCATGATTAATGCTGGTCTTTCTATGAAAGCAAGAAATGGTATAAAGAACAACATGAAATTTTATTACATAATGGCAAGAACTAAAAAACTAGAGGGTCAAATTTAGGAATATTTTCTACAAGTGCCTTATTAGCAGCCTGAAGATGACTAGAGTAAGATTCAGTTCCCTTTACAAAAGAGTCAGAGGATTTCCTAACTCATGGGACAGGTAATGTAGCTTCCTCTTTAAGCTTTGGAACAAATGCAGGAAGAGCGATGTTGGGGAAAGAAGTCTCATAAGAGCCTATGTTTATAACGACACAGGTCATATTACTTATTTCAATGGCCTGAGGGCGAATGAGGAGGAAGGAAGTATTGAAAGCTAGAGTGCCTCCCTTCTTCTCCCTATAATAAGTATTGCAAGCCTCCCTCAAAGTTGATCTCCTTTAACTTGGAGAGGTAATCTTGGGTGAGCCTTCAATAAAGCCCACTGAATTGCCTACACATATCCCTTCAGTATAAGGGAGCACAACTTTGAAGTCTCATCCTTTCGAGCCCTCCCCAAAGCTATTATCCTGTCTAAAGTCAATCACAAGTGTAATATTATTTTAGTGGTGAACTTCACTTGGCCATTCTCCTAAACAATAGCAGCTTCCATACATTGGATTTTAAGCCTCTGATTTTTATTTCCTTCAGAAAGGTAAGTCCTATTCAACTTTGCATTATATTGATCATTATTTCTCTTATACTCTTCATTAAAGTGGTCAGTAAGCTACTTCATCTTCTTTTAAACCTTAACAAGCTTACATGCAATTTCTTATTTGAAAAAAGGATAAAAAGATTAGACAATGAGAATACATATAAGAAATTATAAGAATATTATATAACTTATAGAAAGGAAGGTCTCTGTTGTGACCTTGCAGCGATCACTCTTATTAAGGGTCTCTGCTGTGACCTTTCAGTGGTCACTCTTATTAAGGGCTTGTAGTCCCTTTAGCATGTACTTGGCGTTGACACTCACAGCATCAGTTAAAGACAGGTTCACCCAAACTTAAATGATCTTTTTCTAGATCAGCTACCTCTATAAGCTTATCATATATCACTAGATCATGGTCCAAACCCGCTAAGTTTGGACTGATGTGTTTGCCACCTAATGTTGAAAGGGACTATGGCCTAGCTTTGCTCTCTTGGCCCTTGGCCGCACCTTTGTCGGAGGCTAAACTTGTCGCATCTGTCCTTTTTCTTTTTCTTTATTCCATCTCTTCTACTACTTCCTTGCCTATACCTTTGGCAGAGGAGGGTAGTAGGATCTTGAAGTTTGGCACATTTGAAACCTACTTAGCCACAAGGCCAGATCGATGATGGCCAAAGCCGCAGGATCAACAAGTGGAACAAAAACTAAATCCACTGATTTCGCACCATCACGTGATTTGCCAAACATTGCATTACAAAGGGGATGACCTTAGTATCAGCCAAATCAACTGGAATGGTGTTCAAGAACTTCATTTTTCTTGTACTATAAAATATTTAGTGCTTATCAGTAAAACAAGAATAAGGTAAAATGATTAATCATTACCTCTTCTAATAAGAGACTCTTTTGAAGACTCTGTTGACCCTTCGACAGGGTCAATTTGAGCTTTAACAGGTTCAATTAGGCCTTCAACCTCCTCTTTGTCTGTCTAATCCCCTACCTCTATAGGTTTGATAGGATCTTTAATAAGAATCAATCCATGTTGGATGAACCACTGAATGTACTTTAAGTAAGAGGTTCGAACATCTGAACAATCAGCAATAATCTCGAATAACTTTTCCTAATCGCCCTAAGATATATCTCTTTTAAAAGGAGCCGACGTGTCCAAGAAAGCTCGAGGAATATGGCTAAAAGCCGAAGGGTAAAAAAACTATAAAAAAAAACTTTATCTAACCAATCCTTTATAGAAGAAGGGAGCCCACAAACCATTTTCATTTTGGCCTTCATCGTCAAGGATAAAAATAACTCATTCAACCTACAAGTCAGGCAATACAAATAAGTGATGTGAGTCGAGTTTAGGGCTAACCCCTTCATACGACAAATCTTAACAATGCTACAAAAGATTCAAATAGTATTTAGATGAAGTTGGGTAAGAGGGATAAAATAAAAAGAAAGATAATCTATAAGCAAAGTGTCGAGAAAAAATCTGAGATTCACCTCCATTTGCTCTCTATAAATGACAATCACTCCCTCATCTAAGCTAGAATAAACTTTGAAGTTACTTGGGTAGCAGGACAACCTATGCACTTCAAGAATGTGTTAAAGTTCCTTGAAGAACAATAAATTATCCTTTGTTACTGCTAAAGAATGTTCCCTAAATTTTCCCAAAGCTTGCCTAGACAACCCCGCCATTTCTCAAAGAAAACAAAAAAGAGAGTAAAACACAAAAGAGGAGCAAACTACCTTAATCGGTGTAGAGAATACTTCAAAAAGATAGGAAAGATGGGAGGAAATGTGTAGCAAGGAAAAAGAAATTACAATAAGAGAAAAACATGAAGGAATTAGGGCATCTTATGTACTAAAAGGGGAAAACTTAACAGTTGTGCCCTAATTAATTACATAAACCAATAGACACTCGCATTTTAAACTTAAAACAATAATAAATAGCATGGATCACGAAGCAAAGTGACAACTCGAGGTAATAGATGCGTTTTAAGATGAAAAGAACTCTCTAAAAAGAATTCAAAGCAAAAAGTAGAGGAACGAGCCCTTATCGTTTGGAAATCAAGCTACAAAAAAAAAGTACGGGTATAAATGCTAAGAATATAAATCCCTCAAAAAAGGGCACTACGAACATTTACCCTTCACAAGGCCACCACATGATTTCTAAGGTAAAGAGCCGAATGTGAGGGGCTGAATAAATGAAGAACTGAATAGGTAGAACGAAAGTAAGTTGAACAACTGGCACCCAAACATTTGAACACCTGGATACATCATTCAGAATCCCCATAAAAGGACAAGATTAACGTTTAAATATGGCAGTTACGCAATACTCCTTTCTCCGAGTTTTGTAGGAAAATAAAGACAGTTAACATATACTATTGTTGCCACTTTTGAGAAAGATCTAGAAAAAATCACATTATATATACTTATAATCTTCACATAATCAGGGTATGTTGCTTTTAAGGTTTTATTCGCTAATTAATCATATTCCCAATCTCTCATTTTCTCTTATAACTATCCTCACAACCTTTTCTAAGTTAAACATCAGAGTGACTGTGGGAGGACACAATCTCCTTTGAACTTACGTTTGCTCATATCTCACAAGTTATTAGTCTCTTTGGAGATCAAGGAGCCATCAATAATAATCGAAAATAGAAAAAATAATTTTAAAAATCAATATAAAACTAACTAAATGACTCAATATCTGATTCTCAATTTAGTTGATGTGATTGATTAGTTCAATTTAATTTTAAAATATTAGTGTTTTCATACTTTTGTCAAAAAATTTATGATAATATTATTTAGTTTTAAAATTTTAAATTTATTTCTTACTTTGGATTGAAAATATAATAACACTATTTTAGTTTTAATAAATTTAAATTTGTCCTTCATATTTTTGACAAAAATTATAATAACTTCACTTTAGTTTTAACAAAATAACAATTTGTTTCCCTTACTTTTAGTTAAAAAATTATAATAAGACATATTTAGTTTTAAAAAACTAAATTTGCTAATTTATAAATAAACTTTGATCATTGTTCTTGATTTTAGGAAAATTTGAAAATAAAATTATGCAATCCCTTTCTTTTATATATGAAAACCAATGTACTAAATAGAAGGAATAAAAATTTTATTAATGAATAATTTTTTGTTGAATTTCATATTATTCTATGAATTAAATCATTTGATTACTTGTCTTTCTTTTCTAGCATTTTTTATATTTAGCTTTTTACATTACGTTTTTTAACAAATATATTCAAATAAGAATGATAATTTATAGTTATTTATGACAATCTAATTTAATGTATTCACGTTTGAGGTTTATAGTTTATAATTTGATCTAAAAACTAAAGCTTAAATTATATATAAAAAAAAGATACTACTAATCCAACTTGACTTGAAATTATATAAAAAAAAAAGGGATTCAAATTTGACTTGACCATAAAAGAAATTTATTTTCATGTTTGGACTGCAAAAGTAAGAGAACAATGTAATATTGTTATATTATAGGTAAATAATTAATAGTTAGTCTTTTGTTTATTTCACTTCTTTTTGTTTTCAATTAAAATAGTATTACTCAAATGAAATTTTATATGTTCAGAAAAGTTATATAAATTCATAAAAGATGAGTACATTCTAGTCAAATTAGTATTGAATTAATTAATTTGGATAAAAATAATTAAAATATTTAAAATTTTAACGTTTCAATTACAACTTTCAATTTAATATTGTTGACCTAAAACTTAATTATTTGTTATTTTGATTTTGACAATCTAATTGAGTTATTCTAATATTTTCATGAAATATATTTTTTGCAAATAATAAGGCTAGAAAAAGTTAGGATTCAAAAACTTAAGAAATATTCTAAGTTACAAAATGAATCTAAAAGTCGCACTCAAAGCATGTATATCACCACCAGAACATAGCAAAATTTGCCAAAGTCACAAAGTAGATCGCTAGTAGCATCACGACTATGATGAAGGATACAAAAATGGGATTCATGACCAATATTCATGTATCATGACTGCGATCTTTGAATTGATGAAATATGTTTCAAAATTGCTAAAAAGGATAGTTAAAGAACCTAAGATATAGTCCCACATGTCACTAGCCATTAAAAATAATTAAAGATTGTAACCATTATATACTTGTCCTAACTGTGAAATGGAGTTATAGTTGTAATTAAGATTTAGAGATCTTGATTTAGCTCTGACATTGCATTAAATGTGGATTTTTTAGCTATTAAAAATATATTTGTTCACAATTCATTTGTAACAACCATTTGAAGGTTGAAAGCTATAAATCCCCTTTCAAAAGCCTTAAATATAACTCAACTAATTTCATTTGTAGCCAAACTCTTGCACTTTCACTTCTCAAAGCCTTAAACTTCATTGATTGTACTTTTAAATTTGTTATAGAGTTTTGATAGCTCAAAGGGTAGAGTGTTGTTCACAAAACTCCTATTAAGTTTGGGAGTCAGCCTTATAAAACTTTTGCATAGATTTATGTGTAAGCCTTTCAAAAAATACTTGTAAAGGGTTAAATAAGAGACTAGACACTAAGTTGGGAGTGAGTTTAGAAACTCCATTGTAAAAAAGCTATAGTGAAATACCCAATTGAGGATGGATAGTGTATATAGAGTTTCTTATATCTAAACCGTTATAAATTTGTGGGTTCTTTCTTCTTTCCTTAGCTCTTTAATTTTAAATTTTTTAATTACGCACCTATTCAATCTGCCTGTCTTCTTGGTGCACAAAATAATATATATATATATATATATCTATATATATATATATATATATATATATATATATATATATATATATTCTATTATAAATATATTGTAATATAATATATAATATAATTAAATAAAATAAAAGTATATAATATCATAAAATAATATAATATACTAATTAAGATAATATATAATACTTAAAATAATGTAGTCCTATATATTTTTATATATTAATTAAATATTTATATTAATTTAATATATTACTATATTATTATATTAAATAATGTAAATATAAATAATTATATTTATATTAGTGTTATATTAACAAATATATAATTTATATTTATATTAAATATATTATATTTTTTTGTATATACATACAAATGTGTGTATGTGTGTGTGTATATATATCAAGTGGAGAGATGAATAGAGATAATAATCACATAAGAATATTCAAATTTTATAGGTGTTCACATTTTGGGCCTGCCTCCTCTCTAGTAAACACATCAAAGAGTTCACTACATTAAATAAATTTTAGGTGTTACTCAAAATTTTACAAGTAAACTTATCGATGTTACTTACAACTTACACAAGATAAATTTTTTAGCCACCATCTCAAAGCCTTTCCCAAGATAGTTTTATAGGCTTTGTCTTAAGGCTTTCATCAAATCTCTTTAAGCTTTTGCTACCCAATCTAATGACAATCCTCATATATAAAGATATAATTATTATGATCACTTTTAAATATAAGACCTTTTGAATACTTTTCTTCTAATTTCTTCACAAATTGTTCCTTATATATCACAAGGTAAAAAAATTAACTAGTACTCACAATTTTACCTTTTTGGGACTGTCAGAAACTAGCCACTTATCTATTGGTTTTGTGAATAAGCCCCTTTGTAAGGCAAAATCGTATTGCTTCAACTGTCTTCAATATTGAATATGGTTGTTCCTTCTTACACAACATTGTGCCATCAATTGAGCTTTTATTGAATTTGAATTTTCAAAAATTGCACATAACTATACCATTAAGAATTGGTTATTCTAAGGATGGACTTCCTATTGAAGGATATTTTAAATTTTGATTTCATGAATGTAGCTAATCTAAGAGGCCATTCCACATGGTTGTAAGTCGTTCAAATATTTTGCATAAAAGATTCTAATTTTCTTTAGGCTAAATTTCATAATGCATTCTAGCCATTTTAAAAGTTTGAGAGTCATTTAACTTTTTGTCTAAAATTTTGTTATATTTCTCAGTGAATTGTATCATGTAAGTAGGCCATTCTTGATAGTCCAATCCATTCCAACTTTTTGTATGAAAATTTTTAATTTTATTCTTGGTTAATGAGGCCATGTAATTAGTCTATTCTAAAGCATTATAGGTCAGTCTAACTTGGGTGAAATTCTTCCACCATTACATAAGGATGCAGGGACCATTCCAACTGATCATTTAACACCTAGTTAGACCATTTAAACTTTGTCTGAAAATTCTTTAATTTGGTCATGATGAACAACCTATTCCAATGTGCATGCGATCATTCCACATCCTTGATAAGCCTTCTTTAGGCTATACAGTCTATTCAATAAGGTAGTGCAAAGGCGGCTTCAACCTTTGAGCATTCTATCTAAAATTTTCCATTATTCTTCATATTTAATGGGCTTATTCCAACATTAACATGCTCATTGAGCAATAAGACTTGTGGCCTTATCTTTGCTTGTTGCTCTTAGATTTTGTGCTTTTATTTAATGCTTTTACAATTAAAAGGTCTACATACATGAACAAACACTTACAACCAAAATTAATTCTTAACTTATGTTTACAAAATTAAATCTTAACTTAAAAACCTAAGTTTCAATATAAAAAATTAAGTTTCAATCGTCTCCCATTTTTTATGATGGTAAACAAGGATTTATAAACCATACAATTTAAATGTTTTAGGTTACTCCTTCTTAATTCATGCATATCATCATATCATATCATATTTTTATTGATTGATTAAGTTTTATAAACCATAGATTTGCTCCTTCTTTGACATAAAAAAAACATATGAAGAATGAAGATGCAAAAAAAAGCTAAGTTGACAGTTTGGTGTGTAGCTATGCCTTGTTTTGATTCTGTCACTTACATTTTCTTAATGTTTGCTTAATGCTTGCATAATGTGTGCTTAAGTGACATGTTAATAATGTCCTTAGGATGTCTCATACATAAGTTAGTGTTTGAAATGTATTGAGGGAAGGAAAAAAAGGATGGAAGCAAAAGTTCCATAAGTGTCATAGTTTGAAAATTGCATTTTTGTGGACTTTAGGAAGCACTTTTGGTAACTGAACTGTTTAGGCATGGGATTTTTTACCATTATGACGAAGTGTGAGGTTGAATAGCACTAAGCCATGAAATGACACTTTTAGTAGCTGGACCTCAAGTTTGGTGGTAAAAAATTCCATCGATCAGACATATTGTAGATTGCTTCATTCGGCCTTTTATGCTTTTTTATCCCTCATATTTGCTTATTTTTTTTCCTATACATGACCTAAGCAATGTTTTTCTTTAGTTTTCATTAGTTATGAACCCAAATAGACCCTTCCCAAGCTCTCTTTTCATCTATGGCTACCAAAGGAAACATGAAGAATTCAAGTTACTTAACATTTTTTCCTTCATTTTCAAGCTACTTATGTTGAAGCTCTTCTTTCTTTGACTAAGTTCACCATTTTCCCTTACTTGTATATGTTTATTTCATGGTTTATAAAGAGAGTTTATAGTATATTTAAGCTATATTAAGGTTGGAGAAGTGGAAATATATGTTAAGTTGGCTTAGTTCATGTTATAATTCTTAATGGAAGCTTTAAAAGGAATTGATTCTCATAGACTAAATACTTGTTATTTTGATGATTATTGAGTTTTAAAATTTTATTTAGAATTCTAAAATTCATATTTAAAATGAGAATTAAGGTTTAAATCGTGTTTTACACCTTGATTAAGATGGAGAAAACACTGATGTCTTAAGAAGCTTATGATTATTCTTTGGGTAAATGAGTTTGAATGTAAGGAAAATTAATGTCTTTTTAAGTTCCTTGATGTTGTTTGACACTCTAGATTTTATTATTAGTGTTATACATAAATGGAGGAGATGTCCTTCACCTAATTAGAGCGAATATGAGCATTAATGTTCCAATGGATGTTTAGTTATTCCATTTTATAAATGAGCTTAGTTTGATAAATGTATAGATGAAATTTTTAAGAGAGATTGTGACATTAAAAAAAGGAAGTAAAGTTTGTGCATTGAGGAAGGAGATTAGCTTAAGTTGGTTAGATATTCCTCAACTCGTCAAGTAACTTTATGTTTTCAAAGCTAAGCATTCATGCATAGAAGCTTATGTTTTAATATAAATTAATATTCAATATACAAAGCTATAGTTATGCTATATATATGTGAGTACGTGTGTGTGTGTGCCATATGCAAAAATGTTAAATATTGCTTTATATGTTAGTAATCCTAAGAATGATATGAGGAATTCATTAATACATGGATAACTATGTTTAAATTAATGATATGATGTGAATATAATGTTTATTAAAATGAATGCATGCATAACACGACTGATGAGAAAACTCTCTTGTATAAGAAAAAGGTGTAGCTGATGAGGCAACTCTTCCATTAGAAATGAAATGTTAAGTCGACTGGTGAGAAAACTCTTATGGAGTAAGGGTTGGCTTATATAAAGAAAAAAAAGGTCTCTCATATTACCTTAAGTTAGACTTCCTCATGGACTTAGGTTACCTTGATTAATTATATGCTTATGTGCTCATGTGAATGAAAAGTTTAATAACTTGCATTGGTTATATTATACATGTACTAAATTTTGATGTATGATGTTTTAGCTTAAGAGGATACAAGTTTATCTATTCATTAAGTATAAAAGGTTCACCCTAACTAATTTACTAGTAAAGGTTATATACAAGAGGATCAAGATAAGGAGGGTTAGGATCTAGCTTATGCTTTAAGTCTTGTTTGAGAATGTACATATGTATATATTATGAACTTATATTGTATAAAGACTTATGGATATGTATATATTCCTAGTAAATCGCACTAACTACTAGGTTTGCATATGTATTTTGTGAGAGAATATCCCTTGTCTAATTGATGTAAAATAAGTTATAAAATCTTTGTATAATGTAATTATGATGTTCAAATGTATGAGAATCAATATAGGCTTATAATCAATTCCCCATGTTTATAGATGATTTATGTAATTAAGAAGAATGGTTTTATGAATTGATTATAATATATTAGGCTTGCCAGTCATTCAGGAGACCTTAGGTCTTCTAAGTACCTAGTGTCAACACGACTCGAAGTTAGGTCATGACATAAGTATAACCAAAAGATCATTGTATTCAACATAGATAAGTACATGAGAAAGTATATTTTAAAGTAATATTTTCTAAGTACTATAGATACAATTAAATAAAAAAATAAAGTAATTATTGAGGTTTGGATAAAGAAGGAATGTCTTGAGGTATAAATTATAGGGTAAGAAGGAGGCTACTTAGGTTTACTGAGGTAAAGGCTAATGGAACTCAAAAACACTCTTTCTCTTGAGTCCTTTTGTCTTCCTTACCCTTACCAATTAATTCCTCTCTTTGTCATACTTCTTCTTCTCTCAGAATTCTTGAGCTTCAACCATGTCTTATACATTTTAGCTAACCTCATACTCCTTAAGGTCTTCATTTGATGGCTTATCATCAGAATAAGTCACTATTTTGAAATGATCCTTAAGAGCATTAATGTTCTTTTTAATGTCTCCCATTTTTCCATATATATTATTCACCTTCTTTTGGAGTTAGTTCATCATCATATTTGGTTCATCAAAGCCCTTTATCATATTCGCTTCCAAAGGCTTGAGAATTTAAAGTAAAAGAGCAAAGATGGCCTCATTGCTCATAAAATGAGATGAAGGAATATGAGAATTTGAGATACCATGGTTCCAATCTTGAATGACCTTGTTCACTTTTGGAACCACCATCTAATGAATGGAATATGCATTCAAATAGGTTGTTCACTGATAAATCTAACATGTTCAAAAAAAGGTTTCAAAATCCTCTTTAGATGGGGCTATTTAGGATATGAACTAAGCCATTCACAGAGTAATTTTTAGACCTTTTTCACTCTCTCTTCAAAAGTATAAACTAGAAATGCTTTAGTAGTACTTACTTTTAAGCCTTTAATTATGCAAAATTAAGACCTGTAAGAGCTAATTAGATAATTTTCTTATTTAAGTTCATCATAAATTCAACTTTGATCAAATCACCTCAATTTGTTTCAAAATCACCTTGAAAAATTATTTTTTCATATATGCAATAAATCCACCAATAAATAAATTAATATAAATTTACGAAAATATAAAGATGTCCAGGATATAATGTACCCATATATGAGCTTTTGCAAGATGTTTCTATCAATCATCCCAATTTCTATTTTGATGAATTGTATCCTTTCATCACAAATAGGTTTAGTAAAATATATGCTAATTAATGGTTAGTGTCTATAAATTCAAGTATGACATCTCAATGATAAATATGACCTCTAATGAAATGATGTCTAATGTATATATGCTTACTTCTAGAATATTCAATGGGATTCTTGGTCAAGTTGATGGCATTAATGTTATTAAGTTTGATAGCTACATGATCAACAATTGTGTTATAGTGAATAAGTTGTTAATCATCTAGTATTTGAGCATAACATAAACCAATAACCATATATTCAGCTTTATCTATGGAAAGGCTATTGAATTTTGTTTTTTTATTACTTTAAGACACTAATGAATATTTCTTACTACTTTAAGACACTAAGTGACAAGTGTTTGAAGTTCTCTTTCTATATAAGGCACATTTAACAAAGTGAGCATATAAATATGCTATAAGATCAAAAGAGGATCCTTTAGGATTCCATAATCCTAAGTTTGGTATACCATTCAAATACTTGAGAATGTATTTTGATTATATGCAAGTATGACTCAATAGGATTAGCTTAATATCTAGCCAATATATAATCTAAAAGCAATATTGATACAAATGACTCTCAATCATAATTCTAAAGAGCTTTTGATTTACTATATCATGTTCTTCATCCAATTCAAGTTTTATATTTATGCTTATAAGAGTTTTGCAAGTTTTGTTTGTGTCTATATGAAATCTCTTTAGTATCTCTTTAGTTTATTAGGCTTGATTGCTGAAAATTCCTTCCTTTCCTTGCTTGGTTGAAGCCAAAAGAAGAATTTAAGTTTTCCCGTCATGTGTTATCCCTTGATGCCTTAGAAAGGGGTTAAATAGGGAAATGGTAAGTAAAAACAATTAAAGTTGTGTGCAAAAATAATGAGAAATCAAAACAATCAATTTATAGAGATTCGTCACAATCCTGCCTATGTCCTCTCTTTTAGTCTTCCTATTAGAGCATTTCACTATGTAGATAGCTTCCAAGTGCTATCAATCACATTTATAATAGTGGTTTTCAAGCACTATCAAGCCATTATAAGTAGACTTTTGGATGCTACTAAAACTATTTTCCAAAGTAGTTTACATGTTTTACCTTAAACCTTTCACAATAATGGTTTTAGATCTTCTAAGATCTCCTAAACTAAAACTTTCTCTAAAGAATTTACAACTTAAATATGAAAGGAATGCTTTCACTCAAGTAATAAATAATAAAGAATATACTCACAAGAATTGTTTGACTTGGTGGAGAGTTTTGAGAGATGTCTTAAAGCTTATTCTTAAATTATGTTTTGAAGATGACTTGTATAAGCTTTTGACAATGATCTTTCCTTGAAGCTAGATCACACTTGTCTCACCCCTTTTTATTAAAGATTGCTTTCACAATAGAATACATTCACTTTTGAACATTTTTCTCTTCTTTTTCGCTAATTAATTATATTAAGGGAGATTCCTTTTATATGCAAAGATATAGAACTAGCTGTTAGAAAGAAGGTTGCCACTCCATATCATAAAGTAGCCACTCAACACTTATTGGACAATCTCCATACCCATTGTTGGGTGAGAATATGACTTCAACACTTGCTGTTTATATCGAAATGCTCGTTGGAACTAGCGGTTAGAGAAAGATTTGTCTAGACACTCCTATTATGACTTTCTTGATTTTTTAATTACCAACTCCTTCAATAATGATTAGAGCTTCTCAATGCATGTTGGAATTCAACTTCAACTCTTGTTAAGATAAGGACAGTGCCCATTGAAGTTTCCAGAAGGATGTGAACTTAATGCTCTATTTTTTAAGTTTTTCTACAGTGCTTCAATGGTTGTTGGCTTGCTTTCAATGCCTATTGAAGAGGATCTCAATGCCTGTTGCAAATATGAAGGTACTTTGTTTGAGGGTCCAAAACCTTTAGCTTTGCCTGTGATATTTTCCAATACCCATTTTTAAATGCCAACATCCATGTTATAGCTTTAAGAGTTTTGTTCGCATCAAGTCACTTAGTCCAACACCTGTTGAAGTCTCGATGAGCCATGCCTATTATGAAGGTCAACTTGAAAAGCTCAAGTGTGAGTCATCCAACACATGTTGATTTTTGAGAGACTCACTGGTTGAAAGGTTCAGAAGATTTTACTCACATTTGGGTGTCACTTCAATGCCTGTTGAGAATCTTCAATGCCTATTGAAGAAGTCACAATGCTTGTTAAATTGTAGCAACACTCGTTGGCTTTGAATACATAGAGTTTTTAACCAAACTCTTTTTCTAAAAGCCTTGGATCAAAAGATTAATGTACTTGCAATATTTACACACTAACTTGGATAATAATTAGCTTTTAGCTATGTTTGTAATCATCAAAACAAGCTTGGTTCATCAACCTCCCAAGCTAGGTTTAACATCATGCTCATCATAAATTTACTTTTCATAACTTTTGAGAAATTTTTATATAAGCAAATATTAGTAGCATTAAATATAATATCATCATTATAAATTTGAACAATCAATATATCTTTATCATGTCTTTTAGTAAAAAGAGTGGTGTAAACCAAACCTTTTTAAAAAACTCTTCCAAAAGAAAGTTACTCAACCTTTCATACTAAGCTCTAGGAGTTTATTTCAAGCCAGACAAGGCTTTGGTAAGTTTCAAAATATGATTTGGAAATTTATAGTTTTCAAAACTAGGAGATTGTTCAATATAGACTTCACCCTCTATAAATCCATTTGGAAAAGCACTTTTAACATCCATTTGAAAAGTTTAAAATTCATGTAAGATGCAAATGTAAGGAAGATCCTAATTGCTATTAACTTTATAATTGGAGTAAACATTTCATTGTAATATATGTCTTCCTCTTCATTGCCTTAACTACTAATCCAACTTATTCCTTGTTATAGTTGTAAGCTCATCAAACTTATTTCTAAACGCCCACTTATTTTCAATGATGGAATGGTCTTTGAGTCTTAAAACTAAGGCTCATACCTTATTCATTTAAAATTGATTGAGCTTTTCTTACATAGTAAGAACCTAGTATACAAAAGTAAGATTATTACATGGAATTCTAAAGGATAATCTAGTATTACATGCAATTCTAAAGGATAATCTAGTTGTTAACCGTTTTCAAGTATCACCAATGTTTACATCTTTATGTTGGTCTTTCTTGTATGTTCAATCCTTTTCAAATTCTTGAATGATCTTTTTTACACTTAGAGTAAGTTGAGGTGGATCTTTACTTCTTGATTCATCATTATCATTTATTTGATTAGTTTCCTCATTAGTCTTTTCTTCAATATTGAGCTCATCCATAACGCCTACAAGATCATCAACTTCTTTTTTCTTTCTTAAGAAAGCGTGGTTAGATTTATTAAACATGATACGTATTAACTCCTTTATAATAAAATTTCTATTATTGAAGACCATATATCCTTTACTAGAGGTAGAGCGACATAAAAAGATACCTTTATCAAAATTTTAAAGTCAAACCTTTCAAGGTTGTCCTTAGTACATGGTTGTTAAAATCACATCTTGACTTGTATGATTTTATAAGTCAAAATCTCTCAAATGAGTTAACATGTGCACAAAATTAGTTCTTATATAAAATTGAAGGTAAATCGCGTTTGAACTCACGAAACTCAATGAAATCGATTTTACAATTTTACGATTTTCCACCCCATGATCTTCCCTTTTGTTGGAATTCTAAGTATAAAATGTCTTTGAGTATGAGCCATTATTTAAAACATTTCATGTAGTATTTATTTATATGTTTTTTACTATTAACTTAAATGCTTGATATAGACTTGAAATAATTTCTTTTATTCTTTCTAGTATTATAATATGGGATATCAACTTGGATATATTGTTTGAATAGGTTCTGTTGTGATCTTTTTAATATATTTTTTATATGTATTAAATTTATAAAATATCTTATTTATATTTATATGTATAGCATTTAATTAGTATATGAACTTATTTATATTTTATATATGCATATTTGATTTTAAAGGGTATTTTATTATAACATGAAATCTTATGATTTTAAAATTTGACTTTATGATACAAGTTTATATGTCCTCTATCGATTTTAGGTTTAACAATTGAGTTTGACAACCTTGCCTTAGTGTTTAAAATAAAACATTTGTAAACAAAGACTCTAAAATTTATGCTATCACAAAAAGATCCATTTGACTTATTTAACTCTTTAACATGTATCAAAAATTTTATCTTTGGTGAAGTTGATCTTGGAAAGTCCTTCTATTAAGTTCCACTTTCTTAATTTATTGATAACTCTATACTTGCATGTTTTATGTTAAATCCATCCTTCATCCACCATGATCACTAACACTTAATATCTTTATTAATTATAGAATATACTAATAACATATATAGTTCGTACTCTTTAACCAATGAAAAGTAACTTGTTGTCACTAATCTTGACACACAACAAGCTTAAGATTTAAACATAACTCTTAAGCATTTGTCATATGATTGGTTTATACTCAAAAGGTTATGCTTAAGACTATCAACCAAACAGAATTTATCAAGAATTAAAAGTCAACATTCTTACCAATTTTACCTATACTAATAATCTTTGCCTTTCTATTATCACTAAAGGAGAAATTTCTAAGTCCTTTAACCTTTTCAAGTTTTGGAAGGAACTTTATACCACCTGTCATATGCTTTGAACAACCATTATTAAGATATCATTCTTCTTTCTCCACTCTTAATCACAAAAATATCTATAAGGCAAAATCATTGGTTTTTAGGTATGCAAATTCTCTTAAGTCTTTATGATTTAGTTGTTACTAATTGTTCATCATGCCTTTTAGTATGGCAATGATTGGCAAATTGTGCACAATACAATAATAACATTCTCTATCAAAATATGCATGAGATTTAGTTTTAGGCATTGTTAGACTAAGTTAGTTAAACCTCTCTTTTGATCTTGACAATATAGATTAAAATCATTTTTAAGTGTTGATCTTGTAGAAATAAAGAAAAGAACTCATTGAAAGTTGAATGGAAGCTTAAAAAGCCAAGTATGGAAAATGACTCCAAAGTCGCGACCAAGAATCCTAGGTCACAATCGCTACTTATTAAATTTTAAGAAATAATTAGTCTAGTATAGTTCACTGTCCAGGTCACGACAAAAGTAGTGACTACGATCTTCAAAATTTGTTAAAGGGATCCAAATGCTCAGCCAAATGAAGCTACATGTCAAATAAGATTGTTGCTATTCAAAAGTTGCAACTGCGACTCTAGCATAACGATCGTGAATCTCAAACATCTAAGATCTTCAAGTCTAGTTTAGTTCACAGTGAGGATAATGGCCTACCACCCATTTTGTGATCGTTACTTTAATTATGGTTAAGAGGGACTCAATGACTAGTTTATGGACTAACCATCGATGAAGTGCCACGTGTAACTAGTCGCCATACACAATTGGAAATTGCAATCGTAACTTTGTAAAATTCAAAGCAAAAGGTAATTCGCGATTTTGACTTCTTGTCTCAATCGATACTGTTGTCTGACAAGCATTTAATGTTGGATTTTGCCACCAACATTGTAGATATGGAGATATTTTTATTTGTAATGGCTCTTTAGTAGGAGAAACTTATAAATACTCCACCAAATGGCCTTAAATGTAAGGGAATAACATTCATTATAGCCAAACTCTTACAAATATATTTCTCAACTCTCTCTCATTGATTCCTTATAAGTGAGTTTTTGAGGTTTAGTGTGAGCCTTTAAACACCTTTGGGATTGGGTTTTAAAGTGATTCTTGTAAAGAAAACTCTTGTATATGTTAAATGTGAGCCTTAGGAAAGCACTTGTAAGGTTATGCGTGATCCTTGAAAAACACAAAGTGTAAAGTTTGGTGTGAGCTTGTAAACACCATTTAGTGTTAGTGAAATACTCAATTGGAGAATTAGGGAGTGGATGTAGGGTTTGTTAACACTCAAACCACTATAAATTCTTTATGTCTTATATTTTTTTACTCTTACTTATAAGCTTGCTTCTCTAACCTTGCCTCTAAAATTTAAAATTTCTTACCAATTCAGCCCGCCCTTCTAGGTTTCCAAAGGACAATAAATGGTATCAACGCCTAACTAGAATTCAAGCCTTAATTGTATGAAAGAAGATCATGGCACAAGAAGGAATCTATTCATCCTTTTAAACCTTTTTTTCATGGATTCAATTATACTCATTAGAAGTATAAAATAAAGATATATCTTGATAATGATGTAGTGGATTTATGGGATATTGTTGTTAAAGAATGTGTTGGTCTAGGATACTCAATCCTATGATTAAAACCTCTTTTGATCTTGACAAAGTAGATTGATCATTACTAATGTTTCAAATAAGTGTTGTTTTTGCAGAATTGAATCATTCCCTCTAGAAGAAATAAAGAAGTTGATGAATTTCGAAGTAGCATGAAATCGCGACCGCAA
>CATIWR010173688.1:0-77759 GCA_949677035.1 Omphalea diandra
ATATATATATATATATATATATATATATATATATATATGGAACAATTTTTTCTTTTGAATGCGGACAATATCCATACCTCAAGTAAAATTTTCTTTGATAATGATTTTGATGAGGCAGCCTCTTAAATAGAATTATTGATATAGACTCTGAATAATTTATTGATTAAGACTTGGTTGGGGAATAATGATCTTGGTATTGATTATTAGTTAGTTTTTGGTATGAAATAAAACAAATAAGAAAATGATGGATTATGTAATTATTTATTAGAAAAAAATATTTAAATAATAATTTTTCTTTTATTTTAGATGTGTGACTTTCAAATACTGCAGTAAGATGCAAATTTATCCTTAAATAAGCTTAATTCAAAAAGATTCAAATTAATTAGAATTGAAACTTAATTTTGTCTTTAATTAAATTTTTTAAAAAAAATGAGAGAGTAAATTAGTGTTTAAGCCTAAATTTAAACTATTCTTTTAATAATATCTTAAATATAATATTTTTGAAAAAAAAAGTTAAAAATAAGAGTGCAATTGAGTCAAATCAAATTGAATACTATCTAGTTCAAACTCGATTTAATTATGAAATTTAATTCGAGCTTGATCAAGCTTTATTTTTTAAAAATTGAACTTAATTAAATGAATATCAAATTACTTGAGCTCAACTCAGCTATTTATTTAAAAGTATAATAATTTGAAATTCAGGTTTTTAATTAAATATAATAAAATTTAAAATTTAGATTAACTTGATTCAACTAATTTTCTAAATAAACCTGTTGAAAATAAAGATAAAAAATAAAATATAAAGTTTAGTTAGGCTCATAAACTTTTTGAGTTTGAATATTTTAGAGTTGGACAACTTCCTTGAGATTTGACTCTATATTAATATAAATTATTTTAGAATATTTTTTAAATTATTTTTAAATAGTTTATGAATTATCTTGATTCATTTAAATCTTTAGTTTTTTTTTAAAAAAAAATTAAAGATGATTTGACATCATTGTAATTCCACAAAAATTTTTTTATGGTAATCCATAAATACCATAGATAAAGGCAACAATCTTAGCTTGAAGGATTGGATAGTGTTGGATGACAAATGTGAGCCAATGATCAACTTAATATTTCTATAAAGTTGATCGAGGCACTAGCAAAATAGATTTATTGTGAAAATATATAATAATATTATAATTAATAATTCACTGTTAGATTAGATAAAAGTTATTATTCACTATGTATTAGATAGGATTAAATATTGTTGATTAGAAAGAAATTATTATTCACTATTAGATTACATCACGTTATTTGACGTTATTATAAAATTTGTCACTGTAAAATTTATCTTACTATTGACCTATTATTAGAAATTAAATCATCAGAGAATAAAGATAAATAGTATATCAAAAAGATATATAAAATAACAAAATAGAAAACACCACCTTAAGAGAGAGAGATAAAATCTTAAATTCATCCAAATATAATAGATCTGAAAAAAAAAAAAAAAAGAAGAAGTCATATACTAAAAAGAAGAATAAATCTGAGTATTGTTAAAATATAAAATACAGAAAATAGAAAAGAAGTAGAAAAAGATAATCACCATTATAAGAGAATGACCTACAATAGCTTAAAAAAAACTTAAAAAAAAAGGGTGAAAAGTTAAGAAGTAGCCTCTTTCTCTCTATAGCTCTAGAAACTCTAGTTTTCCCCACTTCTATAAACCCCTAGTTGAACTTGCTTGCCAACACTATCTCAGCTGCCGCATGTTAAAAATGTTGACATGCTACTATCGCTTTTGCCATGAAGCTTCTCGGAAAGAACCGGGCAATTGACTTGCACCTCTTAAAAGAAGTGCCCATCTAGTTATAGGATATTCGTATTCAAGTCCTTAATTCCAATAAAGACCTTATTTACTAGCTAATTACAGTGAAATTAGTGAATTTAAGAGAGATTCTGCGAAATAGGAAGTAAAAGCTACAATCTAGCCTTTTCAGAGCTTGACTAACTAAAACATCAGCCAGCAACATGATTAGGCCGGTTAGCAAATCTAGCTTTAACCGATCCAACGTTGTTAAAGTAAAATTTTTAATGTTTCCGATGTCCCTTAAAGTAAATGTAAATCCCTGAATGTCATCTCATGTCATGCAATCAGAAAACCATTATATATATATACACACACACACATATATATAATTTAGGTCTAAACACGGAACTGATAAAGTTTTCAGATCCCAGCCAAACAACAGAAAAGACACATTAAAGGGTGTTCATGAACCCACCAACTGAAACTGTTGAAAATTAAGTTCAATTATTTTGAAATTAAGATGTCTAGCTAGCTAAGACATGATGCACCTTTATTCCATGCATTACGATCTTGATGCTCCTTGTCCCTTCCATCCTGAACATTCTTGGAATTAAAATAGAAAAGGGTTGCCATGATTGTGGTGTGAAAAAGGATTGAACCAACCCAGAGTCGGATCGCCTTCTTCCCCTTGCATCGCCCTTGAAGCATTTCCCTAATCAACCCACAACCCACAAAGATTTGCAGCTATTAATAATATAATTTTTATTTATTATGACCAACTAAATGAAAAAGAAAATCTGGATACCTGTTCACTACTTGAAGGCAGCAGGTTCACACTAACATATTGTCCCAATTGAGGCTGAGGCTGAGGCATGTAGGGATCAAAATTGGGCATATTGTTTTGAATACAGTGAGGAGGGAATGTATGTCCATGAATAAATGGTGGTGGGGGTAAGGGTTGTGGGATTCCAGGGTAAGCTTCTGCTTGAATGCTGTAGTTCAAAAAAAAAAAAAAAAAGGAAAAGAAAAGAAAAGAAAAGAAAAGAATAGGAGATGTTATATATATACACACACTATGTTATATATATATATACACACTTGTTTTAGTTAATATGTTTCTTTGAAATATTTTACAGTGACATATATTTATATGGTGTTGTTGTCTTAAAATTTGAACAATTTATATAAAATTTTAATCATTTAAGATAATTTTATCAAAATAAAAACTATTTAAAATGATAAATAATTACACTTATTAATAAAATTATTATTTAAATATTTAAAAATATACTAATTATGACATATAATATAATAATATATGCGATATTATAGTGTTGACATGTTTTTGATATGTTACCTGAAAGGTTGGAATCCACTGTGCCCTTCAACATCCATCACCTGCAGGGTTCGGGGATCAAGCTGTGGAGGAAGCATCATGTCTGGGTTATAGCTTGAACTTCCCATCATGAAGCTGCTCGGATTCATAGCCATGGGATTTGGGTAAATTGCTTGCTAGATGACATAGAAAAAGCAAAATATTATATTAATTACGCTCTCTAAGAGATTTCAATTCATCATTATTCTTGACATAAATTAATTTGTCAATGATGATGGTTTGTCCCTCATTATTCTAACTTTGTTCATTATTTTAATTTTCACCTAAGTAGCTAGGCTAGTTGTTGAAATACAAAATAATATATTCTCTCTCTCTCTCTCTCTCTCTCTCTCTATATATATATATATATTAGAATATTTTCATATCAACTAACGCTCTTATATCCACTAAGTGCAATCAAAAGAATTTAATTTTGTTAGGTGTTATACTCTCATAGCAAACTTTAGAATAATTTTCAGAACAAGTCAAAAAAAAAAATGAGAGAAAAGATATTCAACAAGATATGTAACAGTTAAAAAAAGGTCAGATATTCAAATAAAAATTTATTCGTTAATTAAAGTGGTGAAGAAAAGTAAATAAAAGTTTACATCTGTTACTTCAAATAGTAAATAAATTCTTTGATTATTTTTTCTCTTTTTTTGTAAAACAAAATACCGTTATTTATTAAATAGCTTATTGCTCACTTAAACTCTTTAATATATATATATATATATATATATATATATTGTCAATTTACTCCCTCGCTAGTTCTTATTATTGGAACATTGTCTAGTGTCCACTGACCTCTGAAGTGCCCTCCATTGCTTCTAAAAATTGCTGCGAAAATCCATAGAATTAGATAAACAAATGAAGTTAATTAATTTTAATGTAATATCGGGGAAGAATATGAAATATATTGCTGAAGTGAAGAGCAAAGTTTGATGCCTTGCGAATCTGAACATGTCTCAACGTCTCTTCCAATAACTTCTGATGCTCTTCAGCCTCTCCCTTTGTCTTAATGCTACTTGGACATCTTAAAAAGTAGCTGAAAATGCAACAATTATTTTATGCTCTAAATTATATGTTTTCAATATTCTAAAATTAATTCCTTCATTAATGGTTTTGTTTCATACCTTATTTGTTTCTCAGTTTCCTGCAATTCAGCACTGCATACGTTGATTTCATGTTCAATTTTCTGTAATCCAGAGAAGGGTAATTTATTAATGAATTTGCTTCATAAACAGTTACAAGAAATTTATGAAATAGTCCACTCATGTATGTATATATACCTACCTGCATTTGAGACTCACTGTTTTCACTGCTGCTGCCGCCATCATTGATTATTAATTAAGCACCTCAAACGAAACCAAATGCTTAATTAAATATTTAGTAATTAACATTAATTATCCTATAGACAATTTAACTGGTTAATCTGAAATTTAATTGGTATGGAAGAGAACAAACAAACCTAGGCAGGGCAAATTGATTGTAGAGTCTTGCTTCAAGACTCATGTCATCGACAATCCGTTGAAGCGACTGTACATAATTATAAAGTTGAATTACATTATTTGTCATTAATTTTTTAGCCAAAAATCCAAAGTGTGATTGATTAGTAACAAATGATAATTAAGAATTCGTTAGTAATTAATTACCTCTTGACCAGGCAGCCTTTGTAACAGGATAGTTAGTTGGAGAAGACAAGCAATAAAACCCACAACGACATCAAACTCATCAGAAATTTATGTTAAGATTTATAATAATGTAAAATTTTTTTATATAAAAACTACTGTCAGTATATATATATATATATATATATATATATATATGGTTTAATCTTTTGTATTTGTTGCTCTTTTATTTCTCTCCTATGAGTTTTCTTGTGAGTTTTTTTTTTTTTTAACCTTAAATGTTCATTCTGTATGTTTGTGTTCGTAAAAGTTGATATCCATAAATAAATATTAGAGACTTAAGATCTCATATCAAAATATTATATTTTTGTTTTTAATTGCTATATTTATGTATTTTTTTAGCCTTTTGGTTGTATTGAGAATGTTATTGGACCTCCTTTTATTTTACTTCATAAACTCATCCATAATTTTTGATGTATTAAAATTTGCTATATTTAAAAATTCTTTTTATTTCAAGCATGGATTTATATTGAATAAACAAAAAAAAATATAGAATTGCAAAAATTTTTAGCTCCAACATATCGTAATTCAAATTTGTTTCGAACTTTCATTGTCATTATGCTGTCGGATTTTTTATAAATATAATAATAGATCACAAACACAAATATGACACGTCTCATTAACTATCTTTTGATGTTCTTTATTGTGAAATTCTATGAATGGATTTTAACAAATAAAACATAAACATATTATAATTTTCATGCCAAATTTAACTTTATTTATATCTTTTATAGTTTTTATTTTATCGAATTTATAATAATATAGTATTAAAAAATGTTACATTAGTTCTGTATAGATAGGATATAAATATACTTTTGTTGATACATTCAAATTTTTGAAGACATATGTTTCATTTATTGGCACCATATTAGAGTTCAAAAAAAATTGTTAAGATTCATATATAGTGATCTATATATTAATATAGATTAATCAATATAAACAAGGCAGAAATAGCTTCTTCAAGTGACTAATTTTCGATTTTCTATTTTAATTTAGAATGAAATAGAGGAGATAGAAAGCTAAATATTCGTAACTCAAAATTTTCATACCGTCCGCGTTTGTGTTCAGGAAGATCTAAATAATGTTTAAGTATTTCATCCAACCTAATAAAAAAAAAACCAAGAAATCAAACTGGTTAATTGACAGTAATCAGTGAATAAAATCAAACAAGTATAACCCAAATGAAAGCAATAAAATATATAGTATAAAAATCCTAATTTTGATACCTTTTCTTTCCATCAAAGAGAAAGAGTTTCCCAGAAGGAGAAAAAATGATAAGAGCAATCTCAATGTCACATAAAGTAGAAAGTTCATAAGCTTTCTTCACAATCCCACTTTTCCTTTTGGCAAAAGTAATATGCCTGTGAGTTGAATTCTCAATTTTCTTAAGCTCTATTTTGGCTCTCCCCATTTCTTCTTTCCCTTTATTTTTCCTTACACAGTTTCTCCTTTTATCTTCCATCTTTCTTATAGCAGCAACACAGACACGCACACACACACAAAAAAAAGCCCTTTCACTCTTTTTTTGGGTCCACTAGATACGCACAACAATCAGTTGAAGCCCTTTCTGTCCCTCTCTAAAGCTATGCATATATTTTTTTTAAAAAAAAGCTCCCATTTCTAAAAATTGTTCATGAACCATATTGTTTCAATCAACTTTGTTAATCCACATAAGAAGATAATATAAAACAATTCATTCTCACTTGAGTGTGTGTATATACACACACTTTTAGTTGATGACTAATGTGGTTAGTTACCTAAATTTTCCTTATTAATTAAGTGTAATATGTCATTAAATATGAAAACTTAATTATGCTTGAATTTGATATTATCATTTGAATATACATAATTAATTTCAGTTCATTTATATTAGAGTCATTTTTAAAATTACAAAATGTTCTGTTTTAATTTTAATTAAAGCTTATTTTTTTAAAAAAAAAATCTTATTCATTTAATATTGAGGATTTATTTCCTTTTGCTCAAATTGCATCAAATTTCCATTTAAATACACTTTCTATGTATACATATACATCAGTGAATTGAGTTATTAGTAAAATAAATTCAATTAAGGCTCCTAAATCTCACATAATAAATGAAAATCCGAGTGAAAGCCTACAAGTGGAGTTCATGTTCTTAGAGGATAAGAAATAATAAATGTGGAGTCACGTTTTTCTTTTCTTTTCTTTTCTTTTCTTTTCTTTTTTTGAGGGATAAATAAATGTTGAGTTATACTATTGAATATTATGAATGGAGTCAACCGTTAGAACCAAGAAATTGAAGTGTTTGAGTCTTCTGCATAAGTCCCTCCACTTGTGTACTAATTATTAATTAAAAGGTGCTTAATACCAGAGGTCCTCAAAGTCAACTGGTATGAGCTTACCACATTTGTAATTGTAATTAAGTTAGTTTCTAAATCTACTTTATTATTGCAGAAATCTGGTGTGACTAATCAATAAGCTTAGATTTGAGTTATGAAAAAATGTTAGTGGTAGAAGAAAACAATACTTTAATCCATTTTTTATTCAATCTAAACTTTTTATTATAAAGAGTGGTCGAAGAAAATAAGAGTTTAACTGATTCTCTAACTCTAAATTATAGATTAGGAGTGAGTTCGATTCCTTACATGTAAAAAGTTAAAATTCACTCTTTATACAAAATATAATCAATATAATTTAGTTGTTTATACATATTAATAATTATTATCTTATTTTCTATTGATTTTTTTTCTCGAAAAACTTTTTTCTCTTGCTTTTCACAAATTAACATTAAATATTTTTATGAGATAAATGAAAATGAATAATAAAATATAAAGAGTCCATTAGACTTAAATAAAATTATTTACTATTTATATTTAAAGATTATTTAAGATACTCTTTATTACTCAAAATATACTATTTATTTTAAAAAACACTATTGAAGATGCTCTTATTCACATCCCTTTTCAATATATTCATCATTTGATTGATAAATAATACTTTAAAATTACATTTTATTTCAGTTAGAATATAATATTTAAATATTAATTTTACTTTATTTATTACAATGGATTATTTAATATAATAAATAATTTTAAAATATTAAAATAAAAATTACATAAACTAATTAAATAATGAATATTATAAATAATATTAATATGTGAGTATTACTACTCTCTCTGTCCCAAAAATGATTGACAAGATTTTATTTTCATGAGAATTAAGAAAGTTAGTTAATTGTAGTTATTTTGTGTATTTTAATCTCTTTCTTACTAAAATACCTCTATTTTTTTATTTTATCAACATTAATAAAATATAGTTATTATTGAAACTACAAAAATTGGTGATAATATTTAAATATTAGTATTAAAATGATTATTGAAACTTTTAAAAAAAATTATACAAAAAAATTATTGAATAGTATAATTTTTTTCTTTGCATTGAAATATAAATTTAAAGTAAAAATATATGTAGTAATTTATTGATAGTGTGTAAATATATGTCAATTAATAAAGTTATATTAGATAATTATTTAATTAACTATCAATCAAAAAATGAAATTACTAATCATTTTGGGAAGTTTAAAATAAAAATTTTATCAATTATTTTGAGGTGTAAAGAGTAATATTTTTCTTTCAAATATTAATGTTTTGAATTTAGATGGTTGTATTTGTCTTCCCAGCCCACAATATTAAAGGGGAAATGGTTTTGGCAAATTGGCCTAAAGTGAGCATTACCATATGTTGTGGTGGTCTATTTAATACACAGAATCTGATGTAGGCCCACCCATAACTGAAAATTGGAATTTTTATTTTTATTTTTTAAAATATCTCTGTGTGGTCTTAATTTGAATTTAAGTTCTTCATTTTGAATTTAACATTAAATTGTAAATAAATATTACTTATTGTGACATTTTACATTTCCTTAAAACTATGAAATAATAAGATAAATTATATATAATATGACTTACATGGATATAAATTTTTTCAATAATATTCTAAATCTTCACTATTGCAAAACTCTTTTATAATTAAGGATTTATTTGGTTTAGCGATAATGATCAGCGATTAGTGATCAGTGGTTAACAATCAATGATCAACAATCAACATTTAATTATAAGTGATTAATAAATATAAAGTATTTGATAATTTAGCATTTGAATATATAGTTATATTATTATAAAATGATAAAAATTTAATTATTTTATATTTTAATTAATTTTATATCAAGTGTTAATTTGTATAATAGTAAATAATAAATATAAGATTAATACTAAAGAAAAAATTTAAACTTCAACATTTATATTCAAATATTACAAAAATTAGTTTTTAGAATTCAAGTATACTTTTTAAACGTTGAGCCTTAGACTTTTAAATTAAATAGTTGATATTTACTAAATAATTATTTTCATCATTGAATGTTTTCCTAATAAACAAATATCAAACCAAACGGGAACTGAGTGACCACTTCCCACCGGTCTTCTAAACTAGTTTGTAGCGATAACCCCAGACTTTACAATCAAGTTCAGAAGAGCTTATTAGGTAATATTTTGGGCTTTTAGTAAATTGAGCCTTGGTCCAAGGCTTTCAAGATCACTCACATAAGGCCCATTTTTATTCATAAATAGTGATTGACGTGGACCCATTGAATCATCGAAGACAAATTATGTCACGAAATTTTGTTTATAATACTTTGTGATTCAGAGTTCCAACAAAATACGTATAACAGCAAATACAAAAATCTTTTTCTTAATTATTAACTTATTTCTTTTATTTGTTAACAAATTTTCTTTTTTTATTAACTTATTTCTTTTATTTTTTAACAAATTTTTTTTATTTTAAATATATATATTTATATTTTTATACATCTCTTTCTTTTTATTTTCAATTACATTGACATTATTATTGTTATTTCATATATTTAGAAAAATAGACTTATTTTTTTCAGAAAATAACTTGATATATACGGTAAGTTTATCAATTTTAATATTACAAAATAAATTGAAAATATCAAATATTTAATTATAAAAAATGAACCTCCAATTTATGAAAAATGAACATATAACTTACAAAAATGAATCTATAATTTATAAATGAACCTGATAATGAATATACAGTTTTTACTTAACGAACCTATGGTTTACTGATAATAAATTTACAGTTTATACTAAAAAATGAACCAACTATAAAAAAAAATAAACCTACATATAATAAATATACAATTTATATAAAAATGAATCTATAATTTACAAAAAAAATAAACTTATAATTTATACTAAATAAACCTACACTTTACAAAAAATAAACTTATAGTTTATATAAAAAATGAACATATAGTTTACAAAAAACAAATATGTATAATTCTCTATAAAGTGTGTGCACTTTTGTTGACAAAAACAATGTCTTTTTTTTTTTTTTTTTTTTTACATGTGTGATGAATCATAATCTATATTGCAATATGCACAAGGGGTCTATAATATAACAAGCCCTCATCTAATATTTTTTGTTGCTCCATCTAAAAATTATTTATCTCCATTGTCGAGCGAGTTTATCTGGTACTTAAAGTTTTGCTCATGCATTTAATTAAATAAAAATTTTAAAAGAAAAAAGATGAAAATTAAACAATTGATAAAATAAACAAATAAAAATTATTTTTGCTGTCACAACACTTTTTTTTATGAATTATGTTATTTAATATAATATTATTTGTTTTGATTTGATTTGATTTAATATTATTTTACACCTTTATAATGAAAATATTTATTATGCACACTAATATCATTGACAGATTATATTATGGATCTTTATCTATGTAGCGACATGGACTACGAGTCCATGACACGTGCAAAAGGGAAGAAGAATATGTACTTCTAGTGCGCACAACTTCTTCTTTCTTCCTTTTTTTTCTTGTTATCTTTTCTTTTTGAATAATTTTTGTGTGTTGTTATTATTATAATTGTATATATTGTATATGATTGTATTATATTATATTATATTATTATATATAAATATTTAATAATAATTATAAATATATTATTATATTATATATTAATTTGAATTTTTTATATAAATTTGTAAATTTATTATCAATAAACTGTAGGTTCATTTTTTGTAAATTATAAGTTCATTTTTTGTAAATTATATGTTCATTTTTTGTAAACTGTAGATTTATTTTGATATAAAACTGTAGATTTGTTATTAATAAATTATAGGTTCATTGTTTGTAATCTATAAATTTATTTTTTATAAGAAATAAATTCATTTTTTGTAAACTATAAGTTGATTTGATATAAACTGTAGATTTATTATAATTAAATTGTAAGTTCTTTTTTTGTAAACTGTGAATTCATTTCTTATAAACTGTAGATTTATTTATTAATAAATTGTAGATTCATTTTTTATAGTTAAATATTTTGATATTTTCAATTTTTTGTAATAGTAAAATTGATAAACACTATAGAATTTATAAACTACATATAAAATATATTATAATTTATCCTAACTTATTGTATTCTTTTATTTTTAATTGAATATTTTAATACAATTATATTTTTTATTATTATATTATTTTAAAATAATTTTTATTTTATATTTTGATATTATATATAACATAAAATAAATATTAATTAGATTAAATAAATTATATACATCTAAACTGATTTTTGTAGAATAAAAATCTTATTTATTAGAAAAAAACAAAATAAAACAAGAGAAAATAATAAAAAATATACCAAAAAAGAAACATATATGACAAATAAAAAAAACAGACGTTCCTTTTTTTTTTTTTTTATAGCATGTTTGATAGATCCCTAATCCATATTGATATATGGATAGAAATCTAAAATATGGATTAGAGATCCATGATATAACAATCCAATATCATGCATACCTAATATAATTAAAAAAAAGTAAAATGTGTATTACCACAAATTTGATGGAAGTGGCCTGCAATTTTATAAAATACACCGAAACGGGATATTTGGCACTCTTCATGCTACTATCCCTCCCTCTCATTTTTCTTTTTTCTTTTTAATTTAATTTTTAACATAAATGTATTTTATTTTATACTCGATATAATTATCATTAATTTTAATATACTTATAAATATTTAATTTTCATTAATAAAATTATTTAATTTTGCTTTAGCCTAAAATTAATATTATTGTTAAATTTTCCTAAATTTTAGTATAAATTAATTTTATTTATAGGCATTTTAATATTATTAAATTAAATAGTGTCATATTATTACCTTTTTCTTTTTGAAAATTGATTAACTTCACTCATAAATACTTTAATTATTATTGAATTATGATACAATAATTAGTTTTTATTTCATATCAATAAACTAATTTTAATTTAGTCTAATAAGATTACTTATATTAAACTTTTTTATACTAATTTGGATATTTAGCCTAAAAGTTTTATAGAAATTTAAGATTGTTATATGATAACGTAAAAGTTATAATTTTATATTTTATGAAATTATATAAAAATTTTATTTAATTGTTTTGTGATAATAGTAAAAATTCCATACCAATAGATAATTATAAAAATTTTGAATTAAATTTTGAAATATTTGAAATATAGTGTTAAATTAAAATCGATAATAAAGTGCAATAATCATAAATGTACTTAAATTAATAATTCATACAAAATAAGTGCAGTAATTAATTAATTTTTATTTATAATTATATTATCATATAATTAAAATATATCATACCATATTTTTATGTTAATTAGATATTATTTAAGATTTTTTTCATAAATTTAAAAATACTTTGATATCAAATCAAAATTTATTTATATTATAAATTTAAAGAAAATATTTATTGAACTTGTTGTTATCAAATGGACATCTAAGAAAAAAAAAAAAGACGAGGATGATAGGAATAAAACTGACGAGTAGTTTTGATGGACAACAACTGTCAGGCTAGTGCGCTGCCGTTTTGAGGAATAAGGTCCCCTACTTTAATACGATTTTCTGACGCGACAGGGACTCTTGTCTTGTTGATGTCGCCATCTTTTTAAATTACATCTATCCTGTGGCTTTACGCAATGATTCGTTTATTATATAGATAAAAAGTTATACCAAAATTATGAGTAGAGGTCCACTCGATAAAAATTATTTTAAATTTAATTTATTTATTAAATAAATTGTAAAAGAAAAAAAAAACGAGTTTAAGTTTGTTCTATTCGTTGCTTTTAATGAGTTAATTGCAAATGTATGAATATTCAATTTATTACATGGATGTGTAATCTATTTATAATATAGGATCTGATACATAATTATAGAACACCAGAATTCAATTACTGAACGAAAACAAATTTACGTACCTGTCTCCGCGTTGAATCTCAAATTACTTTGAGCCATAATCCTGAACGCTGAAATAAAAGCACTTGAAAAATTCGTCAGAACTGTTGAAAACGGAAAGCTAGATCTTCCTTTCTTTAACCTTCTCGAAGACGGCTACAATGAGTATAGCAACTAGGGTTTTCTCTATGAAGGGGCACCTAGACTATTTATAATAATTTTAACAGGCCCACCCATCACAAGTCCATATTAAAATAGGTCTACACTGACCGTCTTCCATATCGGCCCACAAAAGATGTCACAAACCCATAACATAATTGATCACATTTTAATTGGGCTTACCCACAATCAATAAACTATATTATTCAGTTTGTTTTAATAAATAATTAAAACCAATCCATAATTAATATTAGCCCACATAAAAATATTTCCAACGGGATGAACTATCTTGATAGTAAATTCATGAGCTAGTTCGTAAATAATTTTATTAATAATTTAAATTTAATTATATTTTTATAATAATTAAAATATATTTTTATAATTTATTGACTCAATTAAGCTCATATAAGTTCAAAAGATTCTGATAAAATTCAATTTAAGATCAATTTTTTTAAAAATAATTTTAAATAATAATTAGATTTCAACTCATTTATAAATAAATTAAATTTGAATAAATTAATATATAGACTTATTTATATCTCCAAGACCATGTATATCACCCAAATCAATTTAATTAAAAATTATTAATCATGCGTTAAATAATTAGTTTTCATTACTGTTATGAAAACTGAAGAGTTTTCTATTCATTGTTACTATAAGAAATATCAAAATAAACGGCTATTCACTATTATATATTCTTATTATATAGTTTATAATGATAATTTGAGCATTGGAACTCCCATGATTTTTTTTTTAAAAGAAAAAAAGTGAAGCTGAAAGAGTGAAGTGTCCCCAGTCGTAACCGTTATAGCAAAAAGATAAAAAGAGGTTCACAATGTCGACATAAGTTGAAATAAGATGCCATCAGCCGCTCTTTTCTCGGTCCCACAGAATGAAGGAAAGGAATACTATTTGATGGACGTCTTCGAGGCCACGTGGGAAAGAGATGGAATCTTTTACTACTCCTGCGTTCACACTCTACTTTTTCTCTTTTTTTTTTTTAATAATAGTTTTTCTGACAACCACTTTGGAGGGCGTGAATTGCAACCTTTTTCATGTCTATTCTCTCTCTCTCTATGCATATGTACATGCAGTTAGCATGCCACGTTTGCGCATTGTGATAATCTTTATTACTAATTTTAATTTAAAATATATTAATTAATTAATCATACAAAAAATTCAATTAAAAATAAATTATTTTAATATAAAATTTACATTATATTCAAATTATTATTTGATTTTTAATTAATATTTAGTTATATTAATTTTAAAGATAATGTATTAATTTTAAAAATTAATAAAATAAAATAATAATTTGATACATAATAAAAAATTAACTGACCTAATTTTGAGATTATATATATAAATATATATAAAACAAAGGGAGCAAGAGGGTGCCATCGCGCCCAAATCTTTAAAAAAAAAAAAATCCTTATAATTTATTCTTATATATATAAATTATAGACCCTAAAGTTTTTAAAATTTTATTTTACTCCTTATATTTTTAGTTTATTCTTATATAAATATATTTTTACCACAATTAAAATATCTATAACGTAATTCCTCAAAATTTTGAAAAATTTTATTTTATATTCATTATTTTTTCATTTTTATATGCTTCTCTTTTTTCTTTATTTTTATTTTTATTTCCTCTATTTTTTATTGATTTTCATTCTATTTATTTTTTTATTTTTATATATACTCTTTCTCTTTGTACAATTATTGTCACTTCTACTATCCACTATTATCTACAGCCTCTTCTTTTCTTTATTATTTTTCTTATTTTTTATTAAATTATATACTATATAATATTTTATTTATATGAATCATATTTTATTTGCTTAAATTTAAATTGAACTATTTAATTAAATGGTAATTGCGCTATATAATCGAATCCCCCATTTCAAATTTTCTCCCCTCAAAACTTGAGTCGTGGATCTGCTTCTCTATCTATATATAAAACTAAGGTCTTGATCTCAGGTCAAGATTAAAAAAAAGTTAGTACTATTAATATACTCTTAGTATTAAATTATTAAATATAAGAATAGCATTTAGATTTTTTAAGTAGCTTTCCACTATTTAAATTCTACCAAAAAAAGTATTGTAAATATTAAAAAAATTATAACAGTATTTTGAAAATTTTGATATAAATTTAATTATAGATGAATTTTATATTGTGAAAGGGTGATGAGCATAATTTTAATAGATTTTTTTGATAATGACTTGTCTAGTTGTTATATTCTAATGTAAGTTATAATATTACAAAATTTGTAGTGTATAATTATTTAAAGTATAACGTTTAGATATTTTATAATTTTAATATATTTATATTTTAATTTCGGATTTGTCTTTAATTCAACTCAAAATTTTAATAAAATTTAGAAACAAATTTTTATTTTGTTTATGAAAATATTTTCCAAAATGGAAAATTATTTCTTATATAATTTCCCAGTCAGACTATAAATTATTAGGAAAGGCAAATTGTTGGAAATCCAAAACCTGCAAAAAAATTAAAAAATTAAAACATGTCAAAAATAGAATTAGAATACGTGATGGAAAAGCACACAACGACCCGTGCAATCTCGAGCCAAGCACGACAAAAACGTCAGCTCGCTCACACAACACACATGGCGACATGCCGCTTAGTCCCAGTAACCCCCCGCTCCAATGCATCTCACAATTGATGCCACGTCGTTTTGCTATATCTGATCTTCCAATCTGAGCTTTTGTTGCCCCCTCGACCCACCAGTCACCACACGTTGCCCATAACTAGTGAAGTTAACTACTTAATTTAGGCAAGATGTAACTGCCGTGAGTTGTCACACTATCAGTCTGTTAGATCATATGATACATTTTATTTTTTTTTAAAAAATATAAAATTTAATTAAATATTTTTTATTTTATGCCTAATTATACATTTTACTTATTCGCAACGATTACCACCACTCTTTAATTTATTGCCTATATTTTAAAGATGTTTTTACCATGACATGATTACAGAGTATGGAAATTAAATTTCATATCCAAGAGATGAGATTGTTCATTAATTTAGCTTTAATCAAGTTAAGAAACAGATTAGATCGTAGTTAAATTAAATAAAATTTTAATGTAAAATTTATATATATTTTCTGAAATATTCAATTTTTTGAAAATGTGATTGTTCCAAAATTCATATAATGATAAGGAAAAATATTGAGTAGACTAATGACAAAATTACAAAAGTAAGCGAGTCATAAATATTAGACATCTTCGAGTAAGAAGAAGTTGCAGAGGTCATTTTGGTGATTTCGTCTTGCACGCTCAGTTTTGTCTGTCAATTTGACCGCTTGATTCTTTTCGTACTTTGATCATTCTACCAAATTCTCCTAATTGTTTATTTTCTGAAGTAATCCTCCCAATGTTAATAGTAAATAAATAAATCTAAAAATTCAATTATTCGATTAGATAGATATGGAAAATATTTTTTTTGAAATACATTTAGTATTTTTTATTTTGATAACTGTTGAGGTAGTATAAAAAAGTTTGATTATATTCCCACAACATATTAATGGAATTAAAATCTAAATATAAAGTTACTTTCATTTCAAATTTCATTAATTTTAATAGCAAATAATAAATAAAATTGCAAGTTTTGAATAGGAATAACAGAATTTGGTTTTTCTCCTGCCTCTCACTCCATCAGCCTGAAATGACGTAAATATCCCCCAAAACAGAACCAGAATCCAATATGGAAGTTTCTTAAACAAAGGTATTAAAGGAAGAAGCAGTAGGGAATGACAGGTAGTTGCCTCTCTTGTCCAACTCCTTATCTTCAGTTCTTCCCTTCAACCTTTTGGTAGTGAATGAAACGAGAAATATCAGAACCAAACTGTAACCGTAATAAGTAAGAAACTTTCAAAATCACTGCCCACCCACTTCCCGTCTCGGTCATGACATCGCAAGATCTCCAAAACCAACCTCTGCTACTCAGCCGACGAGAACAAGAAGAAGAAGATAATGAGCAAGACACAGCATATGACTCCGATGAGAAAGTCCACATAATTGGAATCGACACCTGCAGCGACCCTGATGAGGCACAGCCATTCTCGTGGAGAAAGCTATGGCTATTCACGGGCCCAGGATTCTTGATGTCCATAGCGTTCTTGGATCCGGGGAATTTGGAAGGGGATCTTCAAGCCGGGGCAATTGCTGGATATTCGTTACTTTGGCTTCTTTTGTGGGCTACAGCTATGGGGCAGCTCGTCCAGCTGCTGGCGGCGCGGCTGGGCGTGGCAACTGGTCGGCATTTGGCTGAGCTGTGTAGAGAGGAGTATCCTGCGTGGGCCAGGATGGTGCTGTGGATTATGGCTGAGTTGGCTTTGATTGGTGCTGATATTCAAGAGGTTATTGGTAGTGCTATTGCTATTAAGATTTTGAGTAATGGGGTTTTGCCTTTGTGGGCTGGTGTTGTTATTACTGCTTGTGACTGGTAAGTCCTTCCTTTCTTTTTCCTAATCTTTCTTAATTTTGATTTACCTTTTCGGATTTTGTGACTTTATTACAGTTATTCCAAGTTTTTACTGGGTTGTGAGTGTCATGGCATTTGGCTTCTGTTTTTGGGTATTTAAAGTATCAGTTGTTACTCTTAGTCTTCACTGTCTTTCAATAAACGTTTTTTGTTTTTGTTTTTTGATGTCCATATATTCAAAGAGTGGATTTTTGACTTTAGGAATTTAAGCTTAAAAATTTCAAGTATTTCTTCTATGATATTTTCTTTAGAGACAAATTCAGTTCATTATGTTAATGGAGTTGGGTCAATTTCTTAACACAGCTTTATATTCCTATTTCTTGAGAACTATGGTGTGAGGAAATTGGAAGCTTTTTTTGCTGTTCTCATTGCAACTATGGCACTGTCATTTGCATGGATGTTTGGCGAGACAAAACCCGATGGCACGGAACTTCTTCTGGGTGAGTAATATTTCACCAGATTAGAAATTTCAATTTCAACTTCTTTGTGTGTGTATTTATAAGCTTTTCTGGTGCACTGCATCTAATGTGCAGCCAAATGAATTCTGCATTGCAGGTATGATAGTTCCGAAACTTAGCTCCAAGACAATACAACAGGCTGTTGGAGTTGTGGGTTGCATTATCATGCCTCACAATGTATTCTTGCATTCTGCTCTTGTTCAATCAAGGGATATTGACCACAGCAAGAAAGGCCGGATTAAAGAAGCTCTCAGATACTACAACATAGAATCAACTGTTGCGCTCGTAATATCATTCATTATTAACTTATTTGTGACTACAGTTTTTGCTCAAGGTTTTTATGGTACAGAACTGGCAAATAGTATTGGCCTAGTCAATGCTGGGCAATACCTTCAAGAGAAATATGGAGGTGGACTTTTCCCAATTTTGTACATATGGGCTATTGGGTTATTAGCAGCTGGACAGAGTAGCACTATAACTGGCACATACGCAGGGCAGTTTATCATGGGAGGTTTCCTGAACTTGAGATTAAAAAAATGGCTCAGGGCATTAATCACCCGGACCTTTGCAATTGTCCCTACTATGATTGTTGCACTTGTTTTTGATACATCTGAGGCTACACTGGATGTTTTAAATGAATGGCTAAATGTGCTTCAATCAATTCAAATTCCTTTTGCACTTATCCCTCTTCTTTGTTTGGTCTCCAAGGAGCAGATCATGGGCACTTTTAGAATTGGTTCTGTTCTTAAGGTATAGTAATTATTCGCATAGGTTGCATTTTTTTCATGAATTCTTCGATGGTTCATTTATTTCCTGCTAATCAACTATGGCATAAAGTAAATTCCTTTTCTTCAGTTTTTTTAGAGATCTTATAACCATAAAATGTTTGGTTCTTTGAGAGTCGACTGCATTACTTCAAAAACTTCTTTTTTTTTTTTAATAGATCTTCAGTTTTTTTAGGGATCTTATAACCATACAATGTGTAGTTTTTTTTTTTGCTTTTTAATACTTCATTGCAGCATTTGATGTGAATGATGTTGCGAGTCCATCATAATTGGATTGTTTTGACAATATTTCTCCTTGATAGCTTCTGCAAGTATGTTCTTAGTTGTTTTTGAAGAGCCTTAAAAAATTCAGGAAACAAATTTTACTAGGGTGAATGCGACAATCAAAATAAAAAGATAGAACTCTAAATCTTTGATGAACAGAGTTGTCAACTTGCTGACTAGCTAGGCATTCTGATCATTCTTGTTTATTTACATTCGGTGAAATTAGACCCTAGTTTCCTTTTGGGAGGAAAATGGTATGCTCTAAATTAGAAATTGTAACTTCATCTTATGATGTTACATTGTTATTGTCCTTGGTTTCTTATTAGGTAGAAGAATATCCACTCAACTTGCTTGTTTGTTCCTATACCTTGCTCTGCTTGCTGCGCAGTATATGTTCACTACCTTTTTTTTTTTTTTTCAATAGATATGATAATATGCATTACCTCAAGAGTTTCTTCTTCTTCTTTTCTTTTCCCCCCTTGCAGGTGGTGTCATGGCTTGTGGCTGCCCTGGTGATCATAATCAACGGTTACCTTTTGATTGACTTTTTCTCTAATGAAGTGAAGGGAGTAATTTTTTCAACCATGTTATGCGTCTTCACCAGTGCATATGTAGCATTTATTGGTTATCTTATTTCCAGGGGAATTACCTTTGTTTCATGGTGCTGTTCACATAAAAATGTAGAAGGAATCGAATAGGAACAACTGCAGTTGCAAGATATTTGTTTGTATTGGCGGCAATATATCAGACGGATGTCAAATTGCAGTTGCGGGAATAACCTAGCATAGAGTTCACACCTTATGCACACTGCTGGGGCGGACTGTGTACAAAGTTCGCCTACTGCAATTCTGTACTGAAAGGACGTTGTTTCTGTATCAAAGAGCTTGTATACTTGTGTAGGGTATTGATGGGTGGAATGCTCTAAGTAAGCCGGCTATGAACAATGTAATGACATTAAATCTTCAATGCATTTTACCGGTTGGCTTTGTTCATATTTTCTTTTGAACTCCTTGCATCTTTTTCTTTAAAAGATTACCATACTCCTTCGAGTATGAGACAAAAGTCTCTGCGTCTTCTTTGTTTTGCTTGCTCTGCATAGAACTGCTTGAACAATAACTAGTGGAGCTATTTTGCAAGTTCTTATATCTTGAATCTCCGACTACAAACATCGTGATCCGTGTGCTTCACGCACATGCAAATATAAATGAACATTTTATAATCAACTAATGGATATTTTTTGATGAAAAACATCTTAGAATCAATTAATAAACAATTTTGATAATGAATATTTTATTATCATTTAATGAATAACTTTGGATGATGAATATTTTAGATATAATTAATGAATAATTCAAGATGATAAACATTTTAAATTTAAATAGTATTATTTTGTTTTTTTCATAATTAACATGAAACTATAGAAGATAAATATTGTGTAAACAGATAATAAGCATTCAAATATTCATCAATGAACAGAGAATTTAATGAAAGAAAATTTATGTTGTTAATAAACAAATTAATTCATATAGAATAATAAAATATTACATAAAAAATAATGAATACAAAAATTAAAGATGAATATTGTGCTTATATATGATGAACATCCAAGTACTAAGCAATAAATATTAAGCCTTATAAAATAATGTTATATCTTGTTTACTAGATAAATTAACTCATGTTTAATATTATATGAAAAAATAATAAACGTGAATATTATAAATGATGAACATTACTCATAAATAATGAATATTTCTATAGTAATCAATGAAGATGAATAAAATGAATAAAAAATATATCATAATGAATTGCTATTTAAAAATTTTGCAATAGAAAAAAATAATCGGAGAACTTTAGCACCAAATGAATTATAATCAAATAAAAAATTTAAGATATCAAGTACTATAATCAACATCAAGATTTATGAAAATGGTTATATATATTTTTAATGGATAAATTAACTTCATATATAATATTACATAAAAAATAATAAATATGTAAATTAACTTCATATATAATATTGCATAAAAAATAATGAATATAAATAAAATATGATTACATATACTATATTAGATTAAAAATCAAATGAACATCAACTATATTACGTTGACAGTTAATAAATATTTATTTATGAAATAATGAACATATATCACATGTGTGACAAATAAATAAAACGATGTGTTTTGTACACATGAATCACGATGTATCGTGATAATTCTGCACACCAAACGTTTCTTGAACTATAAATGTCTATTCGAAGGATAAACCATCCCACTACTGAAGGATTAATATTTTACCACTACAAGTCGGAGGATAATTTCCACATAAATAAGAACATAAAAGAAAAGGCACAAAGTAGGCGAATCCATATGCACTGCTATAAAATTCATTTCATGAGTACGGCAACTAGTGGGATGATCACATGATTTATATAGATGAGGGATTTTTTTTTTTATTCATTGAGTTGGCGGGATATCAACAAATTAACTTATGAATCTATTAAAAATAATTAAAATTATATTTTTAATTAATTTCGAATTGAACTCATAATCTCGTCTATGTAAATTTTTTTAATTAATTTAATTTCAGTTTTAACTAGTAATTTTATATGTTTAAAGATGAGTTAGGTACCAATAAATTAAAGGATAAATGATCAACATAAGTTTGTGGTTTTTCTTCTTGACAAAATTTTAAAAATTGACTTAATAATTGTGATACTAATATCCTTCCAAAAAAAAAAAAAAAAAATTGTGATGCCAATACAAAATCTTTTTAAATATTTCCTTTTGGAGTGTAATTTATTACCCAAAGAGAAAGGGGATAATGTTGAATGGGCTAAAAAGCCCATCATTCCAAAATGGTCAGACCCAGAGATAGTAAGGGTTCAATTCAACTCTTTCACAGCATCTGCAAATGCCACTGAAGAGCTAGAAAGAAGGGAATTTCCAGTCGGTTTTCCTTCCTCATTTCCAACAACTCACAAACTCTGCATAGGGACGCTCCTTATTTTGGATGCCAAGGTACGCTCCCAGCCCCTCTTTTCTTTTTCATCGTTTATGTACATATGCAATAAATCTATATCTTTATCTTTTTTTTTTTTTTTAATTGGATAGGAAGACGATTGATTGGTTATGAACAACAAGGATAATAATTTGTTTTATATATTTGGAATTGGGTTTGAAGGGAAATATTTATTCAAGTAATACCCATTTGCAGTGGTGTGCATTCGCATTATTTAGTTTTGCAGCCGAAAATCTGTGCTTGGATATCTTATGACTTGTTTAATCTTTGAAGAATTAATTTTGTTAAAGTTGAACTGTTGCATTGGGTAGGGTTTTTTACTATTTGCATTCCTGTTGAAACTCTATTTGGTTAGCTATTTCATCCCCAACGTTAGGAAGGATGTGGTAAACCTTAGTTTTTTTTTTTTTTTGCCCCTTCCCTTTAAACTTGTTTAAGCATGCTGTAATCATCATGATTTGATATGAAAAATATCTAAGTGTTTTTTTTAATGAGAATTATATGGAATTTTGTAAAATAAATTTGATTATTACAGTTCTATGTTTTGAAGTTATTTCTCTCAATAATGTGATGAGCGTTTTTAGTGTTCTTTTTAGATGTGTCCTTGTTAAACACAGATGCTTCACTAGTGTGTATATGAGCTATGAGGGGACTCAGTTGGTGGCTGAATTCCTGGAAAGAAACCTTAGAAACAAATCATAGGAATGGCCACAAAGCAAGATGAAACTTGAGTGCATGACACCATCATTGCAAACGATAAAGATGGTTAGGACTTTAGCTTGAAACCCTAGTATGGCCAGTATAGTTTAAGTTCATTTTCTCGTTTTATTGTTTATTCTATGCAAGCTTGCTGGTTCATAAAATGTGGAATCAGCTTTGATTGCTTATCTTAATTTCCTTTTTCTTGTGGGTGGCTTGATAAATGGTATAGAAGTCTGTAATACCTGCATTCCATAGCCATGATTAATTCAGAGCAAGGAGTGGTAAACAATATGGGATCCTCTTTAATAGAGCAGCTTGGAAGAGCTTTACGTGAGCTAGAAGACTACAAGGATGCTTCTGAGGACAGGGTTCAGTGGATGGAAATTGAACAACATTTTTGCGACCTGGACGCAACATTAAAGGGAAAGATGGAAGAATTAGAAGCTAGAGAGAAGGAATACATGCAGAAAGAAGGTGAAACTCTTGCATTCCTAGCTGAAAGAGAGGCAGCTGTTGTTACTAAAGAGCTAGACTTCCTCGATCGGGTGCAGGAACTGAAGGATGCTGCTGTTGCTGTCATTGCCGAGGCGCGAGCTAATCACCAGTCAACTATGTTGGAGTCCATTGATGGCGGTGACTACAAAGAAAGCAAGGTAAGCAGCTCTCTTGGTGATACAAATTCCCCAGAGGAGGACTCTCCTTCTAAAATGGGTGAAAATGCTGAAAGTGTAGCTGTTGATGTTAAGCCACGTCCACAGCTGACGCAATTTTGCGAGCAGATGGATGCAAGAGGGCTACTGAGTTTTACTATGGAGAATCAAAAAAATCTATATGCCATCCGTGAGGAACTTTCTGTTGCACTAGAAAGTGCAAATGAACCAGCTTGTTTGGTTCTGGATTCTCTGGATGGATTTTATCCTCCTGTTGAAACTACCCAACCAATTGATAAAAGGGATGCTGCCCTTCAGGGCATGCGCAAATCCTGTATTATGTTTATGGAAGCCTTGGCTGCCTTATTAGCCAGAATTGACCCAGGTGCTGATCACCTTCTAAACCCTGAAATAAAGCAGCAAGCCAAGGCAATTGCCGATAAGTGGAAGCCTAAGTTGGCTAGCGCAGGCATTGATGCTACCAATGGAAATTCATTGGAAGCAGACGCATTCTTGCAGCTTCTCTCAACTTTTAAAATTGCTTCGGAGTTTGATGAAGAAGAACTCTGCAAGCTTGTCCTTGTAGTTGCTCGCCGCAGGCAGGCACCTGAGCTCTGCCGTTCTCTTGGGTTAACACACAAAATGCCAGGTTGGTGTGCTTCTAATTAACTGACCTGAGTCTGGAGAATGGACCATTGTTTCCATAGGTGTCTCTTGCACTTGATTCCTTTACGAGTGGTGGCATTTATAAATTACTAGTGAAATATGGACTCTTGCAGTCAGTATAATTCTTATGTACCAAATGGAATTATGTAGAGTTTACCGAGCTTCTATTGTTCATGCAGGTGTTGTTGAGTCATTGATTAATGGTGGGAAACAAATTGAAGCTGTACGCTTTATTCATGCTTTCCAGCTCACTGAAAGTTTCCCCCCTGTTCCATTGCTAAAGACATACTTGAAGGATTCTAGAAGGAACTCCCAAGGAAAGGGTGGAAACACGGGCGGTGCTACTGGACAGGTACATTTTTCTTCAGTGCAACATAACAGATGCCAAAACATTTCAATGGGAAATTACTTGCTTCTGTTATTTGGTACAGGTTGATGTAAATGCTCAAGAACTTGCAGCACTGAAGGCTGTTATCAGGTCTGTTGAAGAGTACAAGCTTGAAGCTGACTACCCACTTGATCCGCTTCAGAAAAGGGTTGCTCAATTGGTGAAGGCAAAATCTGATAAGAAGAGGAGTGGAGATTTTGTCAAACATCAACAATCAAAGAAGCCAAGAGGTTATGGAGGACATCGTGGATTCCGTGGTCGTGGCGCTTCTGGTGCCGTCAGTGTGCGGCAAGCTCCACCTGTTTTCGCTGAGAGGATAACATACACAGGAGTGCAACAGAGGTATCCTCATACTGCTCCAAATCCTTATGATTATCAGGCTGCTAGCCAGTCTGTTTATGGCCAGCCAGCTACTGATCAAAGAATGTACTACCATCCTCAAGATGACAGGGTTCCTGCTGGGTCATATAATCCAGCTCCATCTAATTACAGCAATTGTATGGGTACTGGAATGCATTCGTCACACCAGCCATATATGTAGTCTCAAACACTAGTTTTGTAGGAAAGTTTGTTATATCTTTGAGGTTTGTGTAACCAATGTCTTCTATAACATTGTGGTGCTATGTAGAAAAGGCACTTTTGACCATGTAAGAATTGCATCTCTTGGGTTCATTCATACCTACAATGAACTCGAGTTCTCATCTTTTGTTGGCACTTGCTACAATGTCAAATATTGTCTGTTGATTCAATTCTGATTCGTAGTGCAGGACTGTACAAATAAAATTTTCACTTAGTGTATGGAAATTAGTAAAATTTACTTTCTTTTTCTTATTCATCCTTTTGTTACTGAAACACAGATATACTGATTTTATTTTGCTGCGCTCAACAATTATGATTTTCGTTTGGCGTTTGGGTAATGATATCCTAGTAGATTACCATAATGCTTATTGCTTGTTCATGTATAAGTTTCCCCCGTGGTTCCAAATTACAGGGAAAGGTTTATATAGAGGGGCACAAGCTTGAAAAAGAATCTTGGGCGGATCAAGATGAATCTTGACAGCCTTGGTTTTATATAGATTAGATATGTTTTTCCATGCATCATGTTAATCCATCCCTTATATCAATTTAATAATAGAGTCAAGCATGTTTAACAATCTCGTTGACCAAAGACTGAATTATGCACCGCTGAGCATCAAGTTTAACAGAATCCTATGCGAACTAAAATGAGATCAAGACGAGATAAGAGGCAAATTGAGTGAGATGATCATAGTCTGAAGTCGTTAGTATTGATGTGTATATATTTACAATTTGGATTCAAATTTTGTATACAAAATTGTGTTAGGAATTTGACAGAAGCAACACCACTAATGGTTCAGGATTTTGAGAAGGGATACCTTGGTTTTCACCAATTGCCTAAAGATGCACTCTAGCTCCTCTACTGCTTCTTAAATGCTCGACTCCAATGCCTCTAATCTTTTCATCACATTTTGAAGCGGTAAAATGTTGATGCCTTTGCTTGATTTGAGGATAGCCAATTCAGCATCAAATTTCTCCACTGCATTGATTTCAACTTCCACTTCACTTGATACACGCTTCGATTGCAATAATGTTGAGATCACAGGCAAGGAAAAAGACGCAGATTTTTCCTTTGGCTGAGAAATGAAAGATAAGATGGACTCGAACATCACAAGAATAATTTTTTCAACATCTCTTAGCATGTTAATTGTGTTGGAGTTATTGTCTTGTGCTGTTGTCATGCAATTCCTCTCCTTTCTCATCAAATTTCTTAGACACTTGGAAATCACTTTGTTTAACTTCTTTCTACATACCATATATGCGTTAACTTCTCTTGTCAAGCTAGACTCTCCATTTTTCCTCCTTCGAAGAGATGATTCAAGTTCCTGCACATATTTCTTCGTCTCTGAGAAAAAATCTCATCTTGTCACACATATCCAATAGCTCAAGAGATCCATTCAGTACATTCTCTGCACACTGACTTTGCCTCTCATGGGAGAGACTCTATTGGGTGTGTGGCTGTTGAAGCAAATCATCACCACAGCCGAACAAGTTCTTTAAGCCACTCAATTTGTGGCCGATTGATGACTGTGATGCCTTCAACTTGTTCAATTGCTCCTCGGTGCATAAAGCTAGAGGGTGAGATCTGTATGGCAAGCTGATTGAACGGAGATGAGAAGGAGCAATTTTTCTTTTTGCTTTGGAGAAAGACTATCAAGAATGTGAATGCACAGTTTGCTGCGTTTAGGACACCACATTGAACCTCTTATAGAGTAGGTCAATAGAGCATAAAAAATCCCATGCCCTTGATCTACATAGGTTGTCATGTTCCAAGTTTGGCGACAATCCTGACGATTTCTCATCTTTGTGGTGTTGTGATTAAGCAATGTGATTAAAGAAATTCGTGACGAAGGATTATAATAATGCCACACAAAGAAATAACCCTCCAAGATTCCAAGACATAGAGATCACCATCATATAAGTGGATCATGCATCAGTTTCGGTCACCACTTGTATGATGCCATTATTAATTTGCTTATAATACATTAATCTGCAACGCGCATTCACTACTTCTAATTTAGATAAACCAAAGCTGTCATGATTCTACTTGCTGGTTCTTGTCAGTTTGTTGAACTTATATATACAAATATTTATTTGGAGTACGTAGGCTTCTGCATGTGCAAACAAAGCAGGAACAAACAACTCTATCACAGTACTGACTGTTAAACCATAAATACGTTTTGATTCTTTAAATCGACTTATTGCATGCATGGAATCAATCTCATTGCCATATAATTTGAGGTTCAGTACTTTGTGCCAATATTATAATCATGTCGTGAATTTCTTTGATCCAATTACTTTACCACGACTGAACAACGATGGGACACTCCTGGGACTATCAAAAACATGGAACATGACAGCTTATGTAGATCAACACGATGGTATTGTTTATATTCAACTGTTGTTCTATATATAAGAGGTTCAATGCAATGGCTTTAGCAATAACCAAGACTGCTTGTACATTCACTTTCTTGATAGACTTTCTTCCGCAGACGAACAAAATGGCTGCTTGTCACGTTCGATCAATCAGCTTACCATCAATCTCTCATCCTCTATCTGTATATATTTAGGAGCAGTTGCACAAGTTGAAGGCATCACAATCCTCTTCCATAGGGAACAAATTGAGAGGCCTAAAGAATTTTTTTGAGTGTGTTGATGATGTACTTCAACTACCAATCACTCAACAGGCTCTCTTCCATGGTCAGGAAAGCCAGTGTGTAGAGAAGGTATTGAATGGATCCCTGGAACTCTTAGCTATGTGCAACATCGCAACAGATTCTTTCTCAGAGATGAAGGAATATGTGTGGGAGCTCGAATCATCTCTTTGAAAAAGGAAAACGGAGTCTAGATTGACAAGTGAAGTTGATGCATGCATGATATCTAGAAAGAAGTTGAACAAAGTGATTTCCAGGCATCTAAGAAATTTGAAGATAAAGGAATGGAATTGCATGACAGACGTATTGGACAAGAACACCAACATTACTATCATGCTAAGAAGTGTTCAGGAGATTAGTCTCGAGGTGTTGAAGTCCATCTTATCTTTCATTTCTCAACCAAAAGCAAGATCAAAATCCTCTGGTTGGTCTGCACTCTCAAAATTATTGAAACCCATGTTGAGTGAAGTAGGAGTTGAAGTAAGTGAGTTAGACAAGATTGATGCTGAATTACTTATCCTGAAGCCAAGAAAAGCATCAAAGTTTTAGAACTTCAAAATGCTCTAAAAGGGTTAGAGACATTGGAGTCAAACATTCAAGAAGCAGAAGAGGAGCTAGAATACATCTATAGGCAATTGGTGAAAACCAGAGTATCTCTTCTCAACATCTTGAATCATTAGTTGTGTTGCTTCTGTCAAGTACCCAATACATTTTTGTAAGACAGAATTTTAATCAATGTTGAATAAATATAGAGAATGAATTTCTATATTGATATACTCAGAATGATAACATTTCCCATAATTTTGTCTTCTTTTTCCCCTCATCATATCTTCCATTTGGAATTTTATACTATGTTGTTGAGTTTGGGAGTATCAATATTTTATTTTCATGAAATCTTGAAAGTTACTAACAGATTATGTTTTAATTGTCTCAAAAATGAAAATGCAGTTGGACTGATTAATTTCCAATGTTAAACAAGCCAGCCTTTTTCTATGGATCTTGGTTTCTCAATGACATGCTTTTCAATCATGAGTCCAATTGGGATTATTCTATTTGAATTAATCAATTCAAACTTTTTTTTTCAAAAAAAAAAAAAAAAATCTTCATATTATAATGAGTTCTGCAAGCATGTGATCTGTGGCGACTTAGGTGCATCGTGCTCAAATTCAGTCTTGGCAAACCAGATTGTTAAACCTCCACGACTGCATGATGGACATAATTATAAGGTATTAATTGACATAATGCATAGACTGATATATCTAATTCAGGCTGTCAAGATTCTTCTTGCTCCCAGGGCATCTGCCATACCAATTAGAGTTGTTCAAGACTAATGAATTGGTATTCATAAGAAAATCATTAAGCTCGTGCCTCTGTATATTTTTAATTCAAGGTATGCAAATGATGTAGGAAACAAGTCTTGGACAACTATCTTCAACTATTAAATAAATACTTGCCTGATGGTCAATTTATCATTATCACAATGGTGAGATATTAATGGAAGTCTATACCATATTAGACTCATGATTTTTTGATAAGCCATCTTGCTAAATTAATCCCATTAATGAAGATGATGAGACTGTGAAACATATGACCATTGATTGAAATTGGAACAATGAGAAGCTATCGTCTGCTGGTTCTGTTCTGTCTGCCAAACACGACTGCATCCACTTGTGGCTGTGGGTATAAAATAGGTTCTGCATTAAACTATAACACAATGATAAGATGCATGGATCCAAAGTCCATGGTATGCAATATGATAGGTGATTTCCTTGTCTGGGAGGTATGGAAGCGTGGTACTCTCCATGACAATATCATAATGTATTGGCAAGTTCTTTAATAACATTATTGTTGATCATAATGCAACCATGATTGGCATTAATTTCGGAGATTGTCACCAAACATGGAACATGACAACTAATACAGATCAAGATGGAAAGGATTGCTTACGTTCAATAACTCTTCTTTATATAAGAGACTCAATGTGATGGTTTAAGCATCTGTTAGTTTTTGAACCATAACATGAAAATATGAAACCATGAGAAAGAGAAAAACAGAGCATACTCTCTAAATTGCTGTTTTATATTACTCCAACATTTTGCATTGATATATATACATAGTCCAAAAGATATTACAGCAACATTGTGGCCATACACTGCTGCAAAATACTGAGATACATCTTAACATCAGGTATGCTGATTTACTTAAACATGGAAGGCCATACTTTTGTATCTAACATTACTTACAAAGATAAACAAAAAGATTACATCCATCAGCAAAGAAGTATTTAGAAAAGTTTCACAAGTTAACACTCCTCCTTGAAACTTTTCTTAAAAGACTCCTAGCTTGCTCCTTAGCACATTGAACTTACCATATGGAAGAGTTTTGTTGAGTATATCAACCAATTGCTCTTCAGACTTGTAATGCATCAACTGAACATCTCCATTCTTTGCGCTTCTCTTATAGCATGAAATTTGACATTGATATGTTTCGTTCTCCCATGTTGGATAGGACTCTTGGCAACAGAAATAGCTGAATTATTGTCAAACCATAGCAGAGTAGCTTCCTCTTGAACACAATCTAGGTGTGTCAAGAGCTTTCCAATCCATATAGCTTGGTTTGAAGCTGTTGTCACTGCAACATACTCGGCTTCAGCTGAGGATTGAGTAACTACATCTTGCCTTTTGGAATTCATGAAAATACTCCACTTCCAGGTGAGAAAACATAGCCAGATGTGCTCTTAAAATCATCTATAGAACCTGCTCAATTGCTGTCAACAAAGTTTTCAAGTTTTCCATCACTTTTGCAATACCAAATGCCAAAATCCATAGTACCCTTCAAATACCTCAGAACTCTTTTACCAATACCAAGATGTGTCAAACTTGGTGAATGCATGAACCTCAAAAGTAAGCTGGCAGAGAACATCAAATCTGCTCTGGTTGCAGTTAAGTAGAGAAGGCTGCCAACCAAACTTCTATACTGAGTTACATTTGCTTTTGCATCACCATCAGCCTTGGAGAGTTTTTCATTAATAGCCAGAGGAGTTGAGACAGGATTATACCTCTTCAATTTGAATTTTCTCAACAAATCTCTTGCATATTTTCCTATGAGAGAAAAATTCCAGCATTGCTGCAAATACTCTTCTTAAATTTGTCAATTTCATGAACATCATCACCAGAAACCAGCAAATCATTGACATATAGAGGCAGTTATTTTCTTATCGTTGCTGCAAGCTTTCACATAGAGAGTTGTCTCATTTTGGCACCTTCTTAAACCATTTTGGAGAAGATGATCATCAATCTATCTCTGTACCAGGCTTGTGGAGCCTATTTCAACCCATACAAGGCTTTGTGAAGCCTATATAATTTATCTTCATGTCCCGCAACAATGAAATCAATAGGCTGCTCAACATAAATCTCTTCTTGCAACACTTCATTTAAGAAAGCTGATTTAACATCCAAGTGAAAGATCCTCTATTCATGTTGAGCTGAAAGAGTAACAAGTAGCCTAATAGTTTCATGCCTAGCAACTGAGGCAAATGTGTCTCCATAATCAACTCCAACCATTTGAGAATACCCTTTCACAACAAGTCTGGCTTTATACTTGTGAGTAGAGCCATCCGGATTCAATTTTGTCCTGTAAATCCATTTAACACCTGTCATATGTCTGTCTTTAGGCCTTAATGTGAGTTTCCTGGTGCCATTTTTGATGATCATAGCCAACTCCTCCTTCATTGCATCATTCCATTCTGGAATCACTGAAGCTTCCTTAAAACCTGAAGGCTCATTCACTACAAAGCTGCATTTCTCATAAATTTCAGATAAGGACTTGGTTTTTAGCATTGGAGAATTTGATTCAGCTTCCTGATCTTCCACATCATTTGCAATTTGATTTTGGTTCTCAATTGCGGCAGGAATTTCTGTGACTTGTTCCAGCTTTACTTGGTTATTATCCTAATCCCAATACACTTCGTCATCAACTCGAATATCTTTGTTGGTTGCGATCTTCTTTGACTACAAATTGAATGCTCTATAGCCTTTAGATGTTGCTACGTAACCCAAGAAAATTCCCAACTGAGCTTTATCATCCAATTTAGATCTCTTAACATCTGCAATATGAGTATGACAGATTGATCCAAAGGTCTTTAAGTGTTTGGCAGAGGGCTTTACTCTTAACCAAGCCTCAGTTGGAGTCTTCCCTTGAACAGCTTTAGTTAATAGCCGATTCAAGATATATACTATTATGTAGACAACTTCAGCCCAAAAACTTCTCGGCAATTTCTTTTCTAAAATCAAACATCTTGTCATCTCCATCACTGTCATGTTCTTTCTTTTCGAGACTCCATTCTCCTCAAGAGTGTAGCTAACAGTTAATTGATGAGTGATCCCCATATCTTTGCAAAACACATTAAATTCATTAGAGGTGTACTCCTTTCTGTTGTCTAATCTCAACATTTTAATCTTGCAGCCATTTTCAGTTTCTACCTTAGCTCTAAATTTCTTAAAGACATTAAAAGTTTGAGCTTTATTTGAGAGAAAATACACCCATGTCATTCTAGTCAGATCATTAATAAACAAAATAAACTACTTATTCTGACTTAAAGATGGAACACTCATAGAACCACATAAATCGGTATGAATAAGCTCAAGCTTATTCTTGGCCCTCACAAGCTTCCTCTGCATTTTCCCTAACTGGCCAGCATCACATAAACCATCAATGCAATTGATTGCAGGCATGTTTCTAACCATATCATGAGATTGCAAAAACTTCAATGCACTCATGTTGAAATGACCATCCCTTTTATTCCACAAACTAGAATCATCATGCTTGGAAATAAGTGCTGAGTGATTCACTTAATTCCAATTGACTGGAAAGCAATTATCAACCATTTCAACCTTAGCAATTTCAAAATTTGATCAAAGATAGTGCAGCCATTTCCTTTGAATGAAAGTGAATATCCCTTTTTCAATAATTGTGCGACACTAAGTAAATTTTGATCCAAATCTGGAATCAATAACACATTATGAATTAATTTTGCTCTTTTGCTAGTGTGAACAGAAATCGTAACTCTCCCATGAGCTTAAACAAATGCTCCATTTCCAAGTTTGACTTTGGTTCTATTAGACTTGTTTACAGAAATAAAGGGACTTGAGTCTTGAGTTTCCAACCATAAGACTTGTGCAACCAGTATCCACATACCATACATCTTTTGAGGCTGAGTAACATGTTTGCGTAGCCATAAATAAGCGATCCTTAACTTTGGGTTGCTCGTCGATGAAGTTAGCCTATTGTGTAGATTGCAGCTGAGACTGATTTTGTTTGGATTTGCAGAACTTCTTTCTATGCCCCCATTTCTTGCAATAGTTACATTGAATTTAAGGCTTCCCCTTATACCAAAAATCTTTGGCCAAGTGATTTGTTCTTTTGCAAATTGGACAAGGAGGAAATTTGCCTTTTGCAGCAGATTCAGTTGAGCTTTCACCCATCTTGCCTTTTCCTTTATGATCATTGCCTTGTCTACCATGATTCTGCTTCTTTTGATCTTTCTGAACTGGTTGCTTTTCTTTGTGCTTTACTAGAAATGCATCTTCGGCCACATCATCATTTCTCATGGAAAATCTTTGTTCTTGAACCTGCAATTTGCTGATCATCTCTGAAATAGTCGCCTCTTGAGGTCACATGACTCCTCAATGGCAGTTACTTTGGCTTCAAATTTCTCAGACAAGCTGATTAACATTTTCTCTGTTACTTTATGATCTTGCACAATCTCATCATAGAGTCTCATCTGATTCACAACTTCCAACGACTTTGAAGAATAATCTTTGACAGATTCAGTCTCCTTTATCTTCAACATTTCAAACTCTCTCTTAAGAGTCGGCAATTTAACAAATTTGAATCTTTCATTTCCTTCGTATCTTTCTTTCGACTCATCCCATATTTGCTTGGCTGTTTCAAGATGCAAAATGCTTGTAAACACAGCATCTGTCAAGGCTGAATGCAAACACGTGACTAGTTTATCCCTCTTCAATATCTCCTCCTCACGTTATTTGATTTGAGCTCAATGGTGAAACTTGTTTATCTTGATCCATAATCTCCTATAAAACCCACTGACTTCCAAGTGTGATTTCATTTTAATAACCTATATCTTATAATTTTCCTCAAAAAATTGAGGAACAACAAGAGCAGTGTTTAATCTCTCAAAAACAAGTGTTTGATCTCTTGATAACTCTCAATATTTTTGTTGATTTAAACCTCACAACCCATAAGAACAATGCTCTGATACCACTATTCGTTTTTGAACCATAACATGAAATATGAAACCATGAGATAGAGAAAAACAAAGCGCACTCTCTAAATTATTGTTTTATATTACTCCAACATTTTTCATTGATATATATACTTAGTACAAAAGATATTGCAGCAACATTGTGGCCATAAACTATTGCAAAATGTTGAGATATACCTTGACATTTTGTAGGCTAATATACTTAAACATTAAAGGCCATACTGTTGTACCTAACGTTACTTACAAAGATAAACAAAAAGATTACATCCACAAGCAAAGAAGTTGTTAGAAAAGTTTCACAAGTTAATAGCATCAAACAGAACAACTTGTTCTTTCACATTCTCAATAGCCTTTCCTTTGCATACCACTAAAAATGGCTTCTTTTCATCTCCATTCGATTAGCTTACCATCCAAATCTGATCCTCTAACTGTATGTATACAGGAAAAGTTGCACAAATTGAAGGAATCACAGTCTTCGTCGATAGGCCGAAAATTGGCTAGCCTTAAGGACTTGTTTGAGTGCGTAGATGATTTACTTCAACTACCACTCAGCCAACTCTGTCATGACAAGCAAAGCCAATGTGTAGAGGAGGCATCGAATGGATCTATTGATCTGTTGGATATGTGCAGCTCTACAAGGGATTTCTTCTCGCGAATGAAGGGATGCGTGCAGGAACTTCAATTATCCCTCCGTAGAAGAAAAGGGGGAAATTTTGGCTTGAAAAGCGAACTGGATGCATACATGGTATCTAGAAAGCAGATGAACAAAATGGTCTGCAAGTTTCTAAGAAATTTAAAGAGAAAGGAGAGTAAAATCACAACAGCTTTCTCTGATAACATGATTAGCATGCTAAGAAGTGTTGAGGAAATCAGTATTGAAGTGTTTGAGTCCATTTTATCTTCCTTTTATCATCAGCCTAAGGCAAAGTCCAAGACCTCTCGCTGGTCTGTTGTCTCAAAGTTATTGCTAAATAAACGTGCATCTTGTGAAGGAGAAATCAAAACCAATGAAGTAAAGAAGATTGATGCCGAACTGCTTGTCCTGAAGTCAAGCAAAGACATCAAATCTGTACAAGTGTAAAATGTACTGAAAAGGACTAAAGGCATTAGAATCAAGCATGCACGAAGTTGAGGAGGAGCTGGAGTTTGTCTACAGGAAAATGTTGAAAACTAGAGTTTCCCTTCTTCTCTTTTGCTCCCTTTTCTTATTCATTACTTTCCCTTCCACAACACAAACATCCTTCCGGCCAAAATCACTAGTCCTTCCTGTATCAAAACATCCCAATTTAACTAAAAAACTCCTCTTGTATCTGGGGTAAATTTCATCGAATGTCCCTCATATTTGGCCCAATGCACTTAATTATCTCTAAACGAAAAATTATAAAGTAAAAGTCTCTTAGCTCGGAATAATTGACCTGTAAGTTGACGTGATAGCTAATGTTCTATTTTTTTAATTAAAAGAATAGACATATGGCCTTAAAAAGTTCACCCCCCTTTTTTTCTCTCTCTCTTAGCAACTAGACCCACACAACTCCACATTTAAAAACTCTCCAGCTAAGCCAGTGCTCCTATTTTCATAGTCTTCCTTGAAGTTACCTAAGCTCCAGTTTTTGTTTTGCTCTCTTCTCCTTCTTAATTAGTAGACTGCAAAAAGTATTTTTTTTTCTCTTACAAATGGTATATCCTTCGCGAATCAATGCAATCCTTAACACCACCCCAAGGCCGGGAAGAGAAAATGTCCCTAATGGCCTGCCAATTTGTTATTGTGACGAGGAACCAGTATTGAAGACTTCTTGGAGTGACAAAGACCCATGGAGGAGGTTTCTTGACTGTGTGTGCTATGGGTAAAAAATTTTTGTGTTTGAGTAAAGAAATTTGAAAATTTGTGATTTGTTCGAAATTGAATTTTTTGTGATTTTCTTTAGTGTGATTTGTTTGAAATTGAAAATGTACAGACTAGGAGAGGGCATTGTGACTTTTTTGAGTGGGTGGATCCTAGATTTGTACCACAAGCAACCCAAACTATAACGAATCTATTGAGAAATATTGAAAGACTGGAGAATGAAAAATTGAAGCTAATGCAAAAGAAGATTGGAGAGAACAAGAAAGAGGTTGTTATGAGTAGGTGGACTTGGGTGTTATTGTTTTTGTTGGTTCTATTGGTAGCTTTTGGAAGCAAGAAAGTGATTGATATGCTGTGATTTGTAATTTAGGACTTGGTAGTCTAAGGTTGAAGGACTTTGTAAGTTGTTGTGCAATTGATGAATTGGAAAATTTTGTAGTTATATTTTATATGTATGAATTGAAAAACAAGTATTCATATTATTGTTATTTGTTTTCCTATATGCTTGTTATCATACTCCCTAAATGGGTACATTCAAATTAGTAGTGCTTCAATTACTAAAAGATTCACAACTTTTGATATACGAATAAAAGAAGATCTTAAAAGTAGATGTGTAAATAACACATTCAACAAAAAAATACATTATTTATTAACAAAATAAGGTTTTGTACATAAAATTAAGGCCTAAGTAAGTTTTGTACATTGAGACCACAAAATTGGAGTTGTAAAAAATAGAACAGTTGCTTCAAGCAATGCCAATCAATAAGTGATATCCATTATCCAAAAAACAATAAATGGCATTATCCATAAAGCCCTAAATGCCATTCTCTCAAACAAAACAAACAAAGCAACAAGAATTAATAGCATCAATTCTAGCATCATTCCCTATATCTACTTAGGGACATTTCTAACCCTATTGTTCATCCTGTTGGTAGTCCCAATTGGCTTGGAAGAGCTTCCTTGCTTCTTGGTAGGGACAGTTGATGTCGTAGAGCTTGGTTTTTTGCTTCCCTTGTTTGGGTAGGGGTCATAATGGTAACATTGCTACCTTGGCTTGGTTGGTAGAATGATGCTTCTTTTGACCCTATGGACCGACTACTTCCTTGCATCAATGACAAAGACATGTTATTTCAATATTAATAGATAACAACATAACAATGGAGTAACACTTACATCCATCATCCACCTAATAACTGTTGGTGGTCCAAAAGGTGTTGATTCTCTTTGACTTGTGCCACCCTTAGTATTTCTTTTTCTTTTGCCCTAAATAAGATTTCTAGATATGAGCAAATACATAGAGATCACATATATACAACATTACCTTGCTCTATGAACCTTGATGATTCTTGGCATTGTGGCCCACTTACTTGCATTTGGAACAACTGATTTGAATCAAACCTATCCTTCTAAGCTTGCTCTTTACAGTTAATGCCCTCTCCAACTCTTTTACTTCTTTCCTTCTTGCCATCTGTTTTCTTCCTCTCTTAATCGCCACTGGAGTTGATGGATTCAAATGGATGATAAGCCTTTCTGCCCTTGGCCACAATTTATACCCATTGATAGGGTTGATAACATAGTTGTAAACCTTTATATATGTTGACACATGATACTAATGTGGAACATAATCTATAGGATCTTCATTGTTGCCAATAATGCAAGCAATGGCATGGCTGTAGGGAATCCCTGTCAAGTCCATCTCTTACAAACACACCTTCTATTTTTCAAATAAACCACGAATTGTCCATCACTTGCCACTACTTGAATTTTTCAAGTCCCATTTAACATTAGTCTTCTCCAACATGCATAAGAAATAATATTACCTAGTTTCTTTTATATCTTAGGACATATATCCCCTTCCACCTTTTCCACATATTATTTCCTCATAAATAGCCTTCTCATCTGTTTTATCCTAATAATTTCAAACATAGTTATTATTGCTTTATCTCTAGCATCAAAGATGTACCTATTAAAGCACTTTGCCATATTGTTCCACAATATATCACAACTTGCTGTTAAAGGGAAGCAGGCCCTACTCCAATGTTGACATGGCCTGTCTCTTAACCACTCTCTTACATTTGGATTGTTATCTTCAATTGCTTTAAATGCTTGTTCAAGCTTGGATTGTAGTTAACTCTGGCACAATCCCACAATATATCTTTCAATTCTTTGCCCTTAAACTTGACTCTGAAATTGGTGCAGAGGTGCCTCACACATCTTTTGTGCTCTGAGTGAGGGAACAACTGATCCACTACGCTAACAAGCCCCTAAAATGTATACATTAACAATCATACAAGCAAAATATCAACAATAATGAATTCATGAAATCCAGATCAAAGGTTTAATGATCCTTCTGCCTATCAGACATGAAAACCCAAACATGGCTATTGTGCATATCCATATCATTCTTAAGCAAGCTTAGAAAACACAATCAATTTTCTTTATTCTCCACTTTAACCACTGCATAAGTAATAGGGAAGATGTAGTCATTGGGATTAATCCCAACAACAACTAGCAACTGCCTTTCACATGGCCTTTGTTAACAAACACCCATCCAAAAAAAAAAAAATCAGAGGTGTACCTACATCCAACTAAAAAAGCTTGCTTCAGTGCCTCAATGAATACATACATCCCTTGGAAATCATTGCCATCTCCTTGGAACTCAATTATTGCTCCAGGGTTAGTTCTCAAAGGGTTAGTTCTCAAAAGCACCAACTTATATTCTACAAGCCTTTTATATTGCTTTGTTCATCTTCATTGATTTTCTTCAATGCAAGATCTCTTGCTCTTCATGCCTTCATCCTTCCTATTGTAAAGCCAAGATCCCTTCCAACCCTATCAATAATCCCATTAATACTCCAATTTGGTTGTGAACTAAAATCTTCTAGATATTTATTTGCTAATCCCATTAATACTCCAATCTGGTTGTGACTTAAAATATTCTAGATGTTTATTTGCTACTCACTTAGTAGTTACACAAAAATTTATGTAAATACTACCATATTTGTGAGTCAATTGTGCAGTCTTGACTCGAAAAGTGGGGTCATCCTTATCCTTTATATTTTTTTTGCTAGAAAATACAACCCACCCATATTTCTTGTAACATAGGCACCTCCTCTTAATTTCTTAGGGCAAAAAACTTGAAATTTGTGCTTAATGCCATGTTCATTTTAAAAAACTCTTCTTTATTTTTAAATAACATCCTCACTTTAAAAGTAGGGTCATTCATGTCCTTTTCACTATTAAATTCTAAAAACCTAACCCTCATTCCCTCTTTTTCACTTGACTCATCTCCACTATAAAGTTCATCAAATGGTAAGTAATCCTTATCACTGTCATCATCCTCAATATCATCCAACATATCCCCAAACCTCAAAGTGTCCCCTAATCCACCAATAGTGACTTTTTTTTTTATTACCTTTAGGTCTTCCCTTTGTTTTCTTTTTTTGAACTTCATTAATGACATTCACCAAATCATCATCTTCACCAAAAATGTTATAGTCAGGATCTATAAAGTCATCATCAACTGTATCTCTATCACTTACTGCTCCACCTTCCTCAACTTCATCCCTATTATGTTCATCCTCATCATCCCCTTTATCCTCATCAACCTCACCCTCATCTCCTTCTCTATCATCCACTTCACCCTTATTAATCTCATTATTAATATCAATACTGGACACAAAAGTATTAGTAGTTTGAAGGATATCCAAACTAGGCGTATGAGGGACATAAACACTAGAGACATCAAGGTTTTTAACACTAGGCAGTTGAGGGATATTTCTTGGTCTAACTACATCTAACTTTTTCCTCACTGTGCTAGTTAAAGCTTGACTAACTACATTACTTTGTGCCTCATCTTCTATCTCTTTAATCGATAAGCTATGTTTCTTTTTAATCATTGGAGATATAATATCAATGATATCCTTATGACTAAGATGCTTAACATACAAATCAATTCCCCAACATCAACCCCATATAAACACATATCATACATATCACTATCATTAGCAAGTAATTTAAGCCAAACCTATATACCAGGTAATCTCCAAAAATATTAAATATTTCCTTCTAAGTTAATGTGGGTTGTGAACATTGAATCTAACATCACTGTTAGACTAGGTTATTCAAACCTAAGTCAAAACTCTTTTTTGATTTTGATAATATAGATTGAAAGGTTCTAACATTAATTTTAAGTGTTGTGTTTGTAGATATTAAGATAAAATCTCATTGAAAGTTGATTAGGAGTGATTAGAAGCAAAAAAACTCAAAGTACAAAAATCTACCTTCGAAATTAGCGACTGCGAATTTCATAGCGATCGCAAATTTTGAAAAGTGCTGATTGAGATTCAAAAGTCACGACTGTGAATTTCAGTAGTGACTACGAATTGGTGAAATAACATCTCTATGTCAGATAAATGATTTCACGGTGACCATCGCATCTAAAGAAAGAAAATAGTGACAACAAATTTGGGTAGTGACCGCGAATTTTGAGATTCATTAGAAAGATCCAACGACTAGTTTTTAAAAAGACCAATGGTTTTATGCCACGTGAACTAGCCGTTAGACATAGTCCAAAATTAGCGACTGTGAATTTTAGTCTCGACCGCGATTTCGTTTGATAAGGATTTAATGTAAGATATGTCTAGCACAACTTGGAGATTTAGACATAGTTTCTTTGTAACATCTCTTTGGTGGTTATTGCCTATAAATAAATGGACTTGGATGCAAGAAGATAATCATTGATTATGCCAAAACTCTTGCAAAGTTAGTTCTCAACTTTAACTCTTTATTTCTTTGTACATAGTTTGGTGTGAACTTTAAACACCTTGGGTTTGTGTTTGAGGGTAAGCCTTTGTATAAAAAACTCTTATTTATGTTTGAGAGTTAGCCTAGTTGTAAAAAACTCTTGTATAGGTTAAGTGTGAGCCTTTGGAAAAACACTTGTGAGGTTGTGTGTGAGCCTTGAAACATAATTTATAAGGTTTGGTGTGAGCCTAAACACTAAGTTGAGTGTGAGCTTGTAAAACACTAGTGATTGAGTGAAACACCCAATTAGTGAATTGGAAAGTGGATGTAGAGTTGGTTAATACCCAAACGACTATAAAACTCTTGTGTTCCTTCTTGTTATACTCTTTCTCTAATCTTTCATTTTGATGAGCTTCCTCCAAAATCATAAGTTCAAATTTGCCACCAATTCAACCCCCCTTTCTTGGTGCAATAGGGCCAACAACCACCATAGACATACGATTACTATCACATTCAAAGAAATGTTGTTGGCCATCAATGCAAGATCACTCTCCCATAATCCCATCATAATGAACACAAATTGTAAAAAGCTATCCTCATCATCTGCAATAATCATTCCAAGAGAACACATATTGTTGTTATGACATGCCAATTAGGTCAAACAAAATATAACCCCTCCCCACCCCCCCCAATTTTATATTTAGGTCAAACAGATAACATCTCCCATTTCACATTTTTCATACATATATAAACAAATTTGGTTGCTTTAGCTTACACAAAACACATGCATGATTGCAGATAAACAAAGAACAAACCCATTTCAGTAGAAACCATTTTTTTAAAAAAAAACATGCATATAATAAAAAATTAACCCTCCAATATGCATTTGTCCTTTTCAATTTGTCATTGTCTTGGACAACTTAAAAAAAAAAAATTGTAGTCCAAGCTTATGTGGTTTTGCTAAATCCATGCTCAACAAGTGGTCCACAACTTTAAAATTTGCTTTGCTCTTCAAGCCCCACTTTGTCTTTTTCACTGTCACAGGGGTCCAATGTTGCTTTCCAATACCTAATGTCACCACAAAGATGGAGCGATGGGTCTACTATGGGGTTGAGGTGTTAGAGAAAGTTTTAGTGAAGATTGAGGATGAAGAAGTGAAGATAGAGGATGAAAAAGGGAAAAAACAAATAGTAGGCATGTCGGTTCAGTTGCGGAGAGAGAAAGAAAAAAAAGGAAGGTCAGCCTATCTATTCTTTTAATTAAAAAATGAATATTAGTTGTTACGCCAGTTTTCAGATCAATTATTTCAAGCCGAGAAACTTTTTACTTTATAATTTTTTGTTTAGAGATAATTAAGTGCGTCGGACTAAATTTGAGACATCCAGTGAAATTTACACCTAGTATCTGAGCAACTCATTCTTGATCTTGGTGGTCTGTATCTATGGGTTAATTGTGAAGGCTACGTACCATCCACTTAAAAGCCCGCACGTTGCAACTCAGCCCAATGGTCCCTTGCTAATCCAAATGGCTGCATCACTGCTTGCTTCTCAGAACCGAGGCCAGGGTGCAACAACAATGCATGTGCGCTCCTAGCTGATAACACCGTAACAAGTGTTGGAACTGATGGTAAACTTGGTCAGGATGTCGTTTCGATCCAATCTATGGATGGATTGAATCCCGGTAGAGTTGTTTCGGTCTCTAAATTTCTCCACTTGTGCCTCTAAGTTCATACTAGAAGGCCTTGCTACTGGTGTACAGGGTATGGCTGGTCTTGGAAGTACTAAAATTTCTTTACCTTCCCAATTTTCTGCTGCTTTTAGCTTCGTCAGGAAGTTCTCTATTTGCTTGAGCCCTTCCACTGCTGCTAAGGGTGTCATTTTCTTTGGAGACGGGCCTTACGTTTTGCGACCAGGTTTTGATGCTGCAGTATCACTTATACCCCAGTAATACTCAACCCAGTAGGCACAGCAGCTGCTTTCGTTCAAGGAGATCCTTCGTCTGAATATTTTATTGGAGTCAAATCCATCAAGATCAATGGAAATGCTGTTCCATTGCTTTCCATTAACAAGGAAGGATTTGGTGGAACCAAGATTAGTACTGTAAACCCTTATACTGTTATGGAGACAACAATCTATAATGCTGTTGTCAATGCTTTTTGTTAAGGATATGGATGATGTGCTTAGAGTGGCTTCTGTTGCACCTTTTGGGGCTTGCTTCGACTCGAGCAAAATCGTTGGTACTCACTTTGGAGCCGCTGTTCCTTCTATGGACCTAGTGTTGGAGAACAATAGTATAGTCTGGAGGATTGTTGGTGCCAATTCAATGGTGGAAGTGAACAGAGATGTGTTGTGTCTTGGGTTCATTGATGGAGGTGAAAATCCAAGGACTTCAATAGTGATTGGAGGGTATCAATTGGAGGACAATCTTCCACAGTTTGATCTTGCAACTTCACGACTTGGGTTCAGCAATTCACTCTTGTCTAGACAAACTACTTGTTCCAACAACAAAAGCTTAATTGTGAGACTTTTTTTTTTCTTTTTCCTTTTATAGCATTTAGCTTGCTTTTGTAACAATGTCATAATTTATTGTTTGTTTTAATTTTATGGATTGATGTAATAATGACCATTCATGATTGCTGTTGCTGGTTTCACCATTCAATGGTATTTTAAATTCATTTGTAATAGACTTGCTGCCTTCTTTGATACTTCTCAACATTATATGCACACTTTGAATTAGTGAATTAACTATAAGATTGTGATATTGAGAGGAAACGATGGGTAAACTGATCCAAATTTTCATGTGAATATGTATTTGTATTGACTTTCATTCTGTGTGTATATATCTACAAGTTGTGTTAAAGTTCTACAATACAAAATTGCGTTGCATATGAGTTTGTGGAAACAAAACCACTAATGATTCAGGATATTGAGAATGGATACTCCAGTTTTCATCAATTGCCTATAGATGCATTCTAGCTCCTCCTCTGTTTCTTGAATGCTTGACTCCAATGCCTCCAATCCTTTAATGACATTTTGAAGTTTTATCAAATTGACATCTTTGCTTGACTTGAGGATAGCCAATGCAGCATCAATTTTCTCCACTTCATGTACTTCAACTTCCACTTCGCTCGAAACTTGCTTTGATTGCAATAATCTTGAGATCATAGGCAAGCCAAAAGACAGATTTTTCCTTTGGCTGAGAAATGAAAGATAAGATGGACTCGAACATTATAAGACTAATTTTTTCAACACTTCCTAGCATGCTTATCATGTTGGAGTTATCATCCATGCAATTCGTCTCCTTTCTCTTGAAATTTCTCAGACACCTGCAAATCACTCTATTCAACTTTTTTATAGACATCATGTATGCACCAATGTCCCTTGTCAAGACAGATTCTCCACTTTTTCTTCTTTGAAGAGATGATTCGAGTTCTTTCACACATTCCTTCAACTGTGAGAAAAAATCTCGTCTTGTCACACATATCCAATAGCTCCAAGGATCCATTCAATACATTCGCTACACACTGGCTTTGCCTCTCATTGGAGATAGTCTTTCGGGAATGTGGCAGTTGAAGCAAATCATCAACACACACGAACAGTTTTTGAGGCTAATTAGTTTCTGGCCTATTGGTGAGGACTGTGATACTTCAACTTGTGAAATTGGTCCTCAATGCACAACGCTAGAGGATGAGATCTGGATGGTAAGCTGATTGATCGGAGATGAGAAGCAGCAATTTTTTTTTTAAACTTCTGCAGAAGAATTGAAGGAAGGCTGTCAAGAAGGTGAATGCACGGGTTGCTATGTTTAGGTAACCCACATTGAACGTCTTATATATAAAAGGTCAATAGAACATAAACAATCCCATTTTCTTGATCCACATAGATTGTCATGTTCCAGGTTTCTCGACAGTGGCAAAGATGTATCATCGTCATGCTGTGATCAAACAATGTGACTAAAGCAATTCATGATAAATGATTATAATAATGTCACGCGAAGTAAAGCTCCTCCAAGATTCCAGGAACACAGAGCTCACCATCAAATTATTTAGCAATAAGCTTGATTCTATGCATGTAAAGAAAATCGCAACAGAGTTGTTCCTGCTTTGTTTGCATGTGCACAAGCCCATGGATTCCAATAAAATATTTACATCCAATGTGATGCTGCCATGTTAGCAAGACAGACCAACCAGGGCCCACCTGTCAACGAGATTCTTAAACGACTATCACTTGGAGCAACAAGAATCTTGACAGCCTTAGTTTCTATTCAAATCAAACAAAGCCCATGCATGTATTTGCAGATAATTTCTTAACTGTGATCAAATTCATAACGCAATCATAGAGGTGCTGATGAAAATCTGGTTGATCAAATGGGAAGCATGATCCACATTTATGGCTGCAGATCAAGTTTAGCTTATTTCTTATATGTTCCAAAAAATGACAGCTGCATATAAATTTAAATTTTGAGTCAAGGAGGTAAATAAATCTGTGCATTAACTGTCATGTTCTCAGTCGTGAGACCGTCACGCCAATGTGTTATCAGTGCTGCAAAATTTTATGTTTAATCCTCATAGAGAAATTCCTAAAGTGATCATATTTTTGTCATATCTAATGCCTTGCTTCCAGGGCACCAAGTTGCATAGCTTTGACTTTTTTTTTTCCCCTATGCATGTTGTCATACTGTTGTTAATAACCAGCACATAGGAGTTTTGTGTTTCTTTCTTTTGGCCTCTGCGTACCAATAAATTGTGTCCCTTATGAGCAGCTCTCACTTAAACCATCCCTTTCAACACACACATGTTATTAATTTGAGACAATGGACTAGCTAGAAGACTTCTTTTCGTTACCTTGGTTTTGGTTGATAAAAGAAAGTCTAGAAGGGGAAAGTGGAATCATGGCAGCCTTGCTGTTGTTTAAGTAAGATTAAATAATTTGACTCGGGAATAGCGCGATTCCTTAAGTTCAAACCTCCACTAACAAGATTTTGGAGAAAATTAGCAATTCTAAAAAGCTTTAATTAGTACTTTCCCTTCTCTTAATATGGCTTTATTTCCTGAAACACCAAGATTTTTCTACAAACACAGCCAGTAATGACTGATTTTTTTTTTTTTTGGAGGGGGGGGGTTCAGATTGATATACTTCGTAATGAAGTATTAAATCACCTAGAAATGAGTAACTGTTGGAAATAGAACTCTCACACAGCAAACTCACAAAGAAATCTCAAACAATTTTGAGAGAAAATGGCTTCACAAAACAACACTTTCTACACTGATTTTACACTAACACAGGCTGCCTTATATGGCAGCAGATTACAAAAGCTACTGATATTACAACTGATATTTATCCTACCTAATGCACCTACTACATCAACAAATATATTTAATTTACTTAGACAAATCTCCCTAAGTTAAGGAGAAACACACATTCACAACTACCAATGATTACTACACCAGATTTTTTATTTCAAAAGGACAAAAAATATCATTTTCAAGTCTCTGGAAAAGTCTCAATGTTGCAACACTAACGTAACATGGAGAAACTTGATAGCAAATTGAGAGAAACATTGAATTATATATTTGTATTAGTTTTCATTCTTTATATATATATATATATATATATATATATATACAATTTCGGACAAAACTATATGATACAAAATTGTGTTGCAGAATCCATGGAAGCAACATTACTGATAGTTGAGCAAGTTAAGGAGGAAAACTCTAGTTTTTAACAGTTTCTTGTAGACAAACTTTAGCTCTTCCTCAGCCTCTTGCATGCTTGATTCTAAGGCTTCTACTCCTTTCAGTAGATTTTGCACTTGTACGGATTTGATATCTTTGCTTGACTTCAGGACAAGCAGTTCAGCATCAATCTTCTGTACTTCGTTGGTTTCAATTTCTCCTTCGCAAGACACATGTTTGTTTTGCAATAATTTTGAGACAACAGACCAGCTAGAGGTCTTTGATTTTCCCAAGGCTTCCGATAAATGAAAGATAAAAGGTACTCAACACTTGAAGACTGATTTCTTCAACAGTCCTTAGCATGCTAATCATGTTACTGGAATTCTTCTCCAAGAAATCTGTTGCAATTTTCCTCTCCTTTCTCTTTAAATTTATTAAAAACTTGCAAACCATTTTGTTCAACTGCTTTCTAGATACCATATATGCATTGACTTCGCTTTTGACGCCAAAATCTCCACCTTTTCTTCTACAGGGAGATAATTGAAGTTCCTGCATACATCCCTTCATTTGGAAGAAAAAAATCCTGTTGTAGAGCTGCTCATATCCAATAAAACAACAGATCCATTCGATGCCTCCTCTGCCCTTTGGCTTTGCCTGTCATGACAGAGTTGGCTGAGTGGCAGTTGAAGTAAATCATCCATGCACTCAAACAAGTTCTTAAGGCTGGCCAATTTTTGGCCTATTGACGAAGACTCTGAATCTTTCAACTTGTACAACTGTTCCTGAATAGACACAGTTAGAGGATGAGATCTAGAAAGCAAGCTGATTGAGCGGAGAAGGAATGTTGATTGAGAATATGAATAAACAGGTCGTTCTGTTTGATGCCTAATCCATCACATTGCATCTCTTATATAATGAGGAGCTATTGAACATAAGCAATACCTTCCATCTTGATCTGTATTAGCCGTAATGTTGCAAGTTTTGTACAATCCCTGAGATTAATGTCTGCTAGTGGTTCTGTTGTTTGCTGATACAGTATATTATTGTCACAGAAAGTACCATGCTACCATACCTCCCAGACAAAGAAATAACCTATCATATTATATACCATGGAGTTTGGATCGATGCATCCTATCGTGTTGTTTTAATTTAATGCAGAATTTATTTTATATGCATCCACGAGCAGATGCAGCCGTGTCAGGCAGACAGAACAGAAACCATTTCATGGTAGCTTCTGCATAATCTTTTACTGGAGTGCAATAAAAATATATAGATACACAAGCTCAACAAATGCTCTATTTTATGATCTTATGAGCACTAATCTATTATGAGTCTTGACAGCCTTGGTTTTATCTAAAATTACATATATTAATTAGTCCACACATAATGTTAATCCATACTTTATCATAATGTCAATCAGACATCAAGTTAACAATACACTCGTGCAAGTTTAACAATTTGTGCACGACCTGCCTATGATGCAGCAGATGACATACTTAACAGGATTCTTTATGTGAACCATTATCATACAACAAAAGGCATAAATCTGAAGAAACAGTTACTAGCAGTTGGACTCATAAATTGTTAATGTTAATCCAGAAAGATTAATCCCAGATCAGTTGGACTCATAAATTGAAAAACAAGCCATTTCTTCAGGAAAAAATAATACTAATACCAATACTAATACACACCATTGAGATACCAAGATCCAGAATTTCAAAAAACAAAAAAAAAAAGTCTTCTTTGTTTCACCTTGGAAGCTAAAGGGAAATACATTCCATGAGTCTCATTTTTAAGTTAAGCATAATTTAATAGCAAGTCTGAAAATTAAACTATATAAGATTTCATTTTCTGCCTAGATAAAATTATTTGTAGTCTGGTTTCTTCCCTTTCATCTCATATGTAAGTGTTTCCCTATGACTAGTATCTCTAATTACTTCTACTCAGTACAAATAAAATTCGTTCTTGTTGATCTCATAAAAATAAGATGTTGATACTCCTAAATTCAACAATATATAGTATAAAATTAGAAAATGAAGATATAATGAGAGAAGAAAAAGATATGCAAATTAATGGAAATGTCCCATTCTGAGGATATTAGTATTGACTTTCATTCTCTACATGTATATATTTACAATTTAGATTCATATTCTGTCATACAAAATTGTGTTGTGGAGTTGATAGAAGAATCACAACTAAGGATTTAAAATGTTGAGAAGGAATGCTCTACATTTCACCAATTGCCTATAGATGCACTCTAGTTCCTCTACTGCTTCTTGAATGCTTGACTGTAATGCCTCCAATCCTTTCATAACATTTTGAAACTGTAAAAAGTTGATGTCTTTGCTTGACTTGAGGATAGCCAATTCTGCATCAATTTTCTCCACTTCATTTACTTCAACTTCCACTTCACTCGATATGTGCAATAATTTTGAGATTATAGACCAGCTAGAGGACTTTGATATTTCCTTTGGCTGAGAAATGAAAGATAAGATGGACTGAAACACTGAAAGACCAATTTCCTCGACATTTCTTAGCCTGCTAATCATGTTAGAGTTATCGTCCAATGCTGTCATGCAATTTCTTTCCTTTCTTTTCAAATTTCTTGCATACTTGCAAATCACTTTGTTCAACTTCTTTCTAGATACCATGTATGCATCAACTTCACTTGTGAAGCCAGAGTCTCCACTTTTTCTTCTTCGTAGAGATGATTCAAGTTCTTGTAAACATTCCTTCATCTGTGAGAAAAAGTTTCTTGTCTTGTCACACATATCCAATAACTCCAGGGACCCATTCAGCACATTTTCTGCACATTGGCTTTGCCTATCATGAGAGACTGTCTGCTGGGAGCGTGGCAGTGAAAGCAAATCATCAATGCACTCGAACAAGTTTTTGAGGCCACTCAGTTTCTGGCCTATTGATGAGGACAGTGATACCTTCAACTTGTTAAAATGCTCATCAATGCACACATCTAGAGGATGAGGTCTGGATGGCAAGCTGATGGAACGGAGATGAGAAGCAGCCATTGTTTTTAACTTCTGCAGAAGAAATGCTATCAATAATGTGTATACACAGGTTGTTGTGTAGGTCACCACACATTGAACCTCTTATTTATAGAAGGGAAATAGAACTTGAACATAGCTGTCATGTTTCAAGTTTCTCAACATTCGCAACAATATCTCATCCTTGTCTTGTTGTGATGAAGCAATGTTATTACGAAATTCACGATGAAGATTATAATAATGTCACACAAAGTTATTATCTTCTAAGATTCCAAGACACGAATATCAGCATCAAATTATATAGCAATAGGCTTGAGTCCATGCATGTAGCATTCCTATATAACATAATGAGCATAAGAAATAATTTAAAAGTTGTTCCTGCTTTGTTTGCATGTGCAGAAGCCTACTGAATCCAATAAAATATTTACATCCATGAGCATAATGCTGTTAGTTTAGCAAGACAAACAGGGAGAACCTTGATAATGAGACTGTTCAACAACCCCCACTGGGATGCCTGAAGTCCAGGAGCAAGAAGAATCTTGACAGCCTTAGATGTTCTCTCTATTAGACATGGTCCATGCATCCAACAGATTAATTCATTGATTGTAATCAAATTAACAATGCAATCATGGAGGTGGTGATTAGGAATGTGGCTGACCAAAGAAGGAAAGCATTATCCACCTATATATTTAGTCGGCTGCAAGTTTAGCTGATTTCTTGCTGGAAAAAAAGGGACATGTGACAATAAACTAATCAAATCTCTTATAAAAGGACTTTCCATTTGCAATAGTTTTGAGTCATGGAGGTCAACAAAGGCATATCTATGCATCACATCAAGAAATTCTATTGGTTTTTGCTGCTTGTTTAATACAAATTATGTAAAGAAAAAGCTACGCAGTCTGAACTAGAAATAGTCGTCTAAAAGGGATGTTTTCTACGCCAATGCTACAAAAATTTATGTTTAATCCTAACAAAGAAATTCCTGAAGTTATTATAATTTTATCACATCTAATGCCTTGCTTCCATAGCATCAAGTTCCATAGCTTTGATTTTCTTTTTTTTTTTTGTATCAATGTTATCATACTGTTATTAATAACCAGCACATAGGAGTTTGTGTTTCTTTCTTTTGGCTCTGCATACCAATCAATTGTGTCCCTCATGAGTAATTCTCACTTAAACCATCCTTTTCAACACACACTAGAAGTGGTTTTAATTTGAAACAATAGACTAGCTAAAAGACTTCTTTTCTTTACCTTGGTTTTATTGGTTGACAAAAGAAAGACAACAAGGGGAAAGTGGAATCATGACAGCCTTGCTGTTGTTTAAGTAAGACAAAAATAATTTCACTCATGAATAGCACAATTCTTTAAGTTCAAACCTCCACCGACAAGATTTTGGAGAAAATTAGCACTTCTAAAAAGCTTTTATTGTACTTTCCCTTCTCTTAATATGGCTTTGATTTCCTGAAACACCAAGATTTTCTACAAACGCAACCAGTATTGACTGATTTTTTCTTTTTTGCTGTTCAGATTGATATACTTGGAGTATTAAATCACCCATACATGAGTAAAGTAACATGGAGAAACTTGATAGCAAATCAAATTGAGAGAAACATTGAAGTATATATTTGTATTAGTTTTCATTCAGTTATAGGTCTATATACATAATTTCAGACAAAACTATATGATACAGAATTTCGTTGCAGAATCCATGGAAGCAACATCAATAATGGTTGAGCATGTTGAGGAGGGAAACTCTAGTTTTCAACAGTTTCCTGTAGAGAAACTCCAGCTCCTCCTCAGCCTCTTGAATGTTTGATTCTAATGCCTCCAGCCCTTTCCGTACATTTTGCACTTGTATGGATTTGATACCTTTGTTTGACTTCAGGACAAGCAGTTCAGCATCAATTTTCTCTAGTTCATTGCTTTCAATTTCTCCTTCGCAAGACACACGTTTGTTTTGCAATAATTTTGAGACAACAGACCAGCTAGAGGTCTTCGATTTTCCCATAGGCTTCTGATAAATGAAGGATGAAAGGGACTCAAACACTTGAAGACTGATTTCTTCAACACTCCTTAGCATGCTAATCATGTTACTGGAATTCTTCTCCAAGCAAGCTGTTGTGATTTTCCTCTCCTTTCTCTTTAAATTTCCTAAAAACTTGCAGACCCTTTTGTTCAACTGCTTTCTAGATACTATGTATGTGTTGACTTCGCTTTTCAAGCCACAATCTCTGCCTTTTCTTCTACGGAGAGATGATTGAAGTTCTTGCATACATCCCTTCATTTGTGAGAAAAAATCTCTTGTAGAGCTGCACAAATCCAATAGATCAAGAGATCCATTCAATGCCTCCTCTACCCATTGGCTTTGCCTGTCATGACAGAGTTGGCTGAGTGGCAGTTGAAGTAAATCATCCACGCACTCAAACAAGTTCTTAAGGCTAGCCAATTTTTGGCCTATTGATAAAGACTCAGAATCTTTCAACTTGTACAACTGTTCCTGGATAGATACAGTTAGAGGATGAGATCTAGAAGGCAAGCTGATCGAGCGGAGATGGAATGTTGCCATTTGCAGTAGTTTACAGAAGAAAGGTTATTGAGAATGTGAATAAACAGGTTGTTCTGTTTGATGTTTAACCCATCACATTGCATCTCTTATATAATGAGGAGCTATTGAACATAAGCAATGCCTTCCATCTTGATCTATTTTAGCTGTCATGTTGCAAGTTTTGTGACAATCCCTGAGATTAATGTCTAACAGTGGTTATGTTGTGATTAAGTATAATCCTTCTAAAGAATTTGCTGATACATTATAATATTGCCACAGAAAGTACCATGCTACCATACCTCACAGACAAAGAAATCACCTATCATATTATATACCATGGAGTTTGGATCCATGCATCCTATCTTTTTGTTTTAATTTAATGCAGAACTTATTTTATATGCATCCACGAGAGGATGCAGCCGTGTTAGGCAGACAGAACAGAACCAATACATGGTAGCTTCTGCATAATCTTTTGGAGGAGTGCAATAAACATATACAGATGAACAAGCTCAATAAATGCTCTATTTCATTATCTTATGAATACCAATTGATTACGAGTCTTGAACAGCTCTCAGTGACATGGCAAGTGCCTTGGGAGCAAGAAGAATCTTGACAGCCTTGGTTTTATCTAAAATTACATAAATTAATCAGTCCATGCATCATGTTAATCCATACCTTATAATAACAACAATGAGACATCAAGTTAATAATAAACTCATGTGAGTTTAACAATTTGCGCATGATCCACGTATGTCGCAGCAGATCACATGCTTAACAGTTATTAAGACATAGGGACAAAGGTATATATCTGAAGAACCAGTTATTAGCAGTTGGACTCATAAATTGTTAAAATTGAGGTTAATCCAGAAATATTAATCCCAGACCAGTTGGACTCATAAATTGAAAAACAAGCCATTCTTCAGGAAATAATAATAATAATAATAATAATAACAATAATACACATGATCTACACACCATTGAGATACCAAGATCCAGATAAAAAAAAAAAAAACAAAAGGCTTGTTTTTTTCACCTTGGAAACTGGGGGGAAATTAGATTCATTTTTGAGATAGTTAAACATAATTTAATAGGAAGTCTGAAAATTAAACTATATAAGATTTCATTTTCAGCCTAAACAAAATTATTACTAGTACAATTTCTCCACTTTCGTCTCAGATGTTAACGTTTCCTTATGATTAGTATATGTGTTAATTCATTGCAGAAGGATTCAACTTATGATTAGTATATATCTCATAAAACAAGATGCTGATGCTCCTAAACTCAACGATATATAGTATAAAATTTCAAAATGATGATATAATGTGAGAAGAAAAGGGTATACAAATTGAGGGAAATGTCTCATTCTGAGTATATTAGTATTGATTTTCATTCACTAGAAGTACATATCTACAATTTCAATTCATATACTGTCATACAAAATTGTGTTGTAGAGTTGACAGAAGCATCACAACTAATGATTTAAAATGTTGAGAAGGGATGCTCTAGATTTCACCAATTGCCTATAGATGCACTCCAGTTTCTCTCCTGCTTCTTGAATGCTTGAATGTAATGCCTCTAATCCTTTCATAACATTTTGAAACTGTAAAAGATTGATGTCTTTGCTTGACTTGAGGATAGCCAATTCAGCATCAATATTCTCCACTTCATTTGCTTGAACTTCTGTTTCACTTGACACACGCTTTTATTGCAATAATTTTGAGACTATAGACCAAACAGAGGACTTTGATCTTTCCGTTGGCTGAGAAATGAAAGATAAGATGGACTCAAACACCGACAGGCTAATTTCCTCGACATTTCTTAGCGTGCTAATCATGTTGGGCTTATCGTCCAATGCTGTCATGCAATTCCTTTCCTTTCTTTTCAAATTTCTTACATTCTTGCAAATCACTTTGTTCAACTTCTTTCTAGATACCATGTATGCATCAACTTCACTTGTGAAGCCGGAGTCTCCACTTTTTCTTCTTCGAAGAGATGAATCAAGTTCCTGCACACATTCCTTCATCTGTGAGAAAAAATCTTGCCTTGTTACATATATCCCATAACTCTAGGGATCCATTCAGCATATTTTCCGCACATTGGCTTTGCCTATCATGAGAAAGTGTTTGCTGGGAGCGTGGCAATGAAAGGAAATCATCAACGCACTCGAATAAATTTTTGAGGCCACTCAGTTTCTGGCCGATTGATGAGGACTGTGATACCTTCAACTTGTTAAATTGCTCCTCAATGCACACATCTAGAGGATGAGATCTGGATGGCAAGCTGATGGAACGGAGATGAGAAGCAGCCATTTTTTTTTAACTTCTGCATAAGAAATGCTATCAATAATGTATATGCACAGGTTGTTGTTCACATTGAATCTCTTATTTAGGGGAAATAGAACTTAAACATTCACATCTTCTTGATCTATACATAAGCTGCCATGTTTCAAGTTTCTCAACATTGGCAACAATATCGCATCATTGTCTTGTTGTGATGAAGCAATGTTATTAGAAATTCATGATGAATGATTATAATAATGTCACACAGTTATTATCCTCCAAGATTCCAAGACACAAATATCAGCATCAAATTATATGGCAATAGGCTTGAGTCTACGCATGTAGCATTTCTATATATATGATAATGAAAATAGGAAATAATTTAGGAGCTGTTCCTGCTTTGTTTGCATGTGCAGAAGCCTATTGAATCCGATAAAATATTTACCTCCACGAGCATAATGCAGCTACGTTAGCAAGACAAACAAGAAGAATCTTGATAATAAGACTGTTCAACAACTCTAACTGGGATGCCTGAAGTCCAGAAGCAAGAAGAATCTTGACAGCCTTTGATGTTCTCTGCATTAGACACGGTCCATGCATTCTATAATTCATTGATTGTAATCAAATTAACGATGCAATCATGGAGGTGGTGATTAGGAATATGGCTGACCAAAGAAGGAAAGCATTATCCACCTATTTATTAAGTTGGCTGCAAGTTTAGCTGATTTCTGATAAAAAGACATTCCATTTGCAATAGTTTTTGAGTCATGGAGATCAGGTAACGCATATCTATGCATCATATCGAGCAATTCTATTGGTTTTTTCTGCTTGTTTAGTATGCAGTCTGAATGCCAAATTATTGTTTAAAAGGAATGTTTTCTACTCCAACTTAATCTCTTTCCATAACAGAAATTCAAATGCAGGATAGTTTTTCTGTAATTTTATCTCTTATATACTAGATAGAGCAAGAACCTGACATGATCAAGAACCATATATTTCTGCATACCAGTAGGTTTTCTGATTAATGAATGCCCTCATTCAAGCTGTCATTATTATGAAGTTAGAAAGATGTCACAGTAACATCTTGTGATGAATTATAAAGATGTCGCAGTCACAAAATCTCAGACCACAGTTTCGCTGCTGCTTCTGCTAGCACATGCCAGCTATTAGAAATTTGAATTGAAAGGGTAGACGTGACAGAAATTAGATAGAGGTTAAACCTAAGAATGACTAGGTTAAAATGAATTAGGACTAACCAATTAGATCGTTAAGCTCAAACCATTATATACCCCCTTTATAGTTTAGATATCTTTCCGATGTGGGATTTTAATTTTAACACTCACCTCAAGTGGCAAGTGGCGGGTTAGGCCTGCTACACTCCCTCTCAAGTGGCAAGTGGCGGGTCATACCTACTTTAATACCAATACAGAAATTAGATGGAGGTTAAGTTCGAGAATCATTGGGTTAAAATAAGTTTGGGTTAATCATTGCTAAAAAATTTGGACTAACCAATTAGGTAGCTAAACTCAAACTATTATATACCTTTTTATACTTAGTTTGGACTAACCAATTAGGTAACTAAACTCAAACCATTTTATACCCTTTATACTTTAGGTAACTTTTCTGATGTGGGATTTTAATGTTAACAATTCCCTCAAATGGGGAGCTAGACCTGACACTCCCCTCAAGTAGGGAGTCAAAAATTGGATGGAGGTAAGCCCCGAGAATGATTGGGTTGAAATGAGTTTAGATTAACCATTAATAAAAAATTAGAACTAACCAATTAGGTAGTTAAGTATAAACTATTATATACCTTTTATATTTTAGGTACCTTTCTGATGTGAGATTGTAATCTTAGCACCTAATGTTTGTAATTGGTGTGAGCCAAGGATTGGAAGTAATAGTAGTAGTAGTAGTAGTAGTAGTAGTAGTATCTTTGTCGATTGAGGGTAGTGTTGCCACTAATAGTTATAGAAAGATATCGATGCTTGTAATGAAAAGGAAGCTGGCATATACCCACCTTGCTTGCTTCAAGAGTCAGGGATTATATTGGCATGATAAAATGCTAATTCTAGTTCTAAATGAGGATATTGCATCAGACTCGTTGACTTTGATTTAGTATTTTGTGCCTAATTTGTTTCCCAATATATCTTCCATACTAACCAAAAAAAGAACAGAAGGAACATTTCTCGAGCTAGCAAAATAGGAAAAGTAAATATACTGGAGAATGAAAAATAATTTTTGTTCTCAATTGAAAGATAATCAAAATAATATATCAAATAAACATTTATATTCTAAAATAAACAAACTTCTCCTAAAAGGACTCAAACTAATCTCATAAAATCCTACTAACAGAAAAATGCTTTTTATTTATCCCTAAACAATAAGAACAAAATGATGACCAAGTAAAACTATAACTTTGACAACAGCCAACCAAGTAAGATGCATTAATTTGTGACACATACAATGTTCTATTGGCTAATACAATGTTTTTTGTTTTCGCTTGGAGCGATTCTTTTACAATAGGTTAACTTATTTCTATACATATAATTGAATTTAAATGATTTTGTAATAAAATTGATGTATTTAAAATAAATATAAAATGACAAAATTTATTTTAATTGGCATGATCATTTTATATTTTGCTTGCTATAAAAAGATCAATTTAAAGTTATATAAGAATATTTTTTAATGTGTTTTTTTAGAAAAAAGTGAGTCTCATTGAATAATATTATCGATATTATTACTAATTGTTGACGATTGATGAGACTCATATAAATTTTTCATTTTTAAGGTACTTTTATATTAAATAATATAAATATAAATTTTTATGGTATAAATTTTGTCATAATCTTATAAATCAAAGATAAAATTAATATTTTTTTAACATTTTATAATTACTATAATTACTATAAAATATCTTCTTTTATGAAATATTTTTCACATACAAATTATTTTTTGTGAAATAAACAAAGCTATAATACATAATTTTTGTGTTTGATATTCACTTTTTATATTTTTATATCAATTTCTTATTCCTTTTTGTATTTATACTTTTTATTTTGAATATTTAAATACGATCTTAATAATAGTAATAATTATTATTATTATTATTTTAAATTGTGTTTGGTTTTATATTAATATTATTTATTTATTTTTATGTTGACGTGATCAATTTTCTAATTAGGAATTACTCTTTTGTACCAAGACAATTAAAAAATAATATGAAAGAAATAGAAAAGTACATTAATGAAAGTGTATTATTTAGAGAAATTCTTTCATAGTCTAAGTTTATCGTGTCAAATTATGAACTATTCAATAAGAGATTTATACACAATATACTTTTGGGTAGTAATTTTGAAATAATCACAAACTGCTATATAATAAATAAGAAATTGTCATATATGGTAGATTATGAGAATTTGACGTGATGATTCCATTCCATATTAGAATTTCTCTATTATTTGAAACTCACAAGTCATATTTCGTCTAGTGACAGAATATAGATCCACTCCACGTACCTTATCCTTTAAGGCATTGTATGGCAACATGAAATAAATTTGAGGAAGTTAAAGGGTTGAAGGAGGTTGACTCATGCATATTTTTTTTTTAAAAAAAAAAAAAAGAAAAGAAAAAGTTCAAGACGCTATTATGTAGTTTCCCATTTTTTTGTATTTTGTTCTTGAGATTCATTTTTTATCATTTTGCTGACATACGTCTTTAGTTGCTTAAGGGATAAAATGGGTAATATAGTTAATAGAACTGACATAATATGGTAATGTGAAATTTTATTATTATTACTTCATTCGTCTCAAAAATATTATTCAATATTTTTTTTTGAGATGTTTCTAAATGTATGCTCATTTTTATTAAATAAAAAATATTTATAAATAATTTTTCTAATTTACCCTTATTAATTACTAAATTAAAAAAATATATTTATTTCTTTATTAAATATAATTGAGTATGTAAATGAAAAAAATATGCTATAAATAAAACATTAACAAAATATTAAATATATCTTCTTAAATCATGTGAAAATTGAATGGTAATAACTGTTAAACATCATCACTATTTTTGGCCCACGTTTAGTAACTATAGAAAATGTAAAGAATACTAAACTTTAAAAAAAAAAAAGAAGTAAACTAGCAAATCCTTACCTAACATCTCATGATATCTCTAATGCCTTCAACTGGTCCTCTCTAATTATTGAGATTTCTTGAAATTTTAGAGAATTTTATAATCAACGTTATCATTATTGGTATCGAAAGTTTCAAATTTTGAGGATTGCAACAAGATTTGGTTGATGAAAGGAGTTGAGAAAGAATCCATGTCTTGCAACACAAAGCATATTACTCGAATCAAATATGGGTTACTAAAACAGGTCAAGTTACTGTTACATTTATCGAATCTGTCAAGAGACTCGAGTTATTTGAGATCGGGCCTGTTAAGGGTATCGAGATTGCATGTGTTTGACGTTTGTTTTTTTTTTTATTTTATTCCCTTTCATTTGCTACTTGCATGTGTTTCCATTTTGCTTATATAAGTTTTAATGTTAATTTGGGTATTTTATTGGTTGTTTTTTGTCTTAGAAAAAATAACTGAATTTATGAATTTGGTTTTGCATCATGGGGATATGGGGTTGATGAGGACGATATGATATACGAAGGTGGGATGGTAACATATAGAAATGATGTGGATGTAGATTTTTTTTATCTAGTTATGAGTTCGATATATATGAAATAGATACAAGTTATGTGAACAAGTGCAGCCCATGGTTACATGAGTTTATTGGAAAAGAGTATATGAATTGATTAAAATGGATAGAAATGTTGACAATATGTTAGTATGATAAGAATTTCCCTTCCATAAAGTTGTACTTTGTGGAGAATGGCAGTAGACTATCGCCAATGACATGGATTTGTAGTCCATATGCTAATAGTGGTGCAATTAATGAAGTTATTATAAATCTTGATGGGTATTTGGTTGGGTTGCAAAAGAATAAGGATGATGGGATACTTAAGGATGTTGATTTTGGTAATATTTGAGCTAATAGAAAAACCATAGAACGAAATGGGAATACAGATGGGATATTCAGTGAGCTATGGGCTAGTAATTCTAATAGCAGTGACTTTAAAATGAATATTAATGAAGATGAGAGTGAGACTGATAGTGACAAAACTTATGTAAATGAGGAGCTTGACTTATCAACAGAACTTTGGAATTGATATTTGGGCCACAATATGTACTAGTGACTCTGAAGGTAGTCATTACCATTAGTCTAATAAAGAAAACTGCAATGATAATGATGATTCATTTTATGTCACTCAATCCCATTGGGTTGTATGAAAATACTAGGGAACTCACAATGACATAGGCTCAAAGTAGACCAACAACTAATCACGATATAGTAAATTAAGAAGGTACCGCGACTTGAATGAGGAAGATTACGTGGTGTTTTGTGATAAAGCATCAATTAAAGATGAATTGCAAAGTTTGAAAGCATCAAATGATGAGTTAGAAGCATACCCAAACAAGACACAAAGCATATAGGACCCTCAATTATGCAAGGTTTTAAAGTTTATACGTCATAAAATATTTAGGAAAGCTCTTAAGGAGTGAACAATTATGAGAGTGTTTAGGTACAAGCATGAGAAGAATAATTCAAAAGGGTCATAGTACTATATCAAAACAAATGTTTTTTTCAAAATTCATATCTCTAAAGTGGGTCAAACAAGTGCGATCTAGATAAAGACTCAAGTTTACTTATAATTGTTCAAGGAATTTCATGATCAATCTAGTCACTTTTAGATATTTGTTAGAGAAGTATTTAGAAGACTAAAGAGACAATTTTAAATATGTTATAAATGTAATATAAAAGAAAATGCAAAGATAGTTAAGCGTTGAGGTGGCCATCCAAGAATGCCACAGGGCTAAGAGGCTTGTCAAGAAAGTCATCGAGGGTAACATTTCCCAGTAATATAAAAGGCTATGTCATCTTGCCGAGACAATAAAAGTTATCGATCGAAGTAGCTTGGTAAAAATATGATACGATCAAGTGTTGAATAAGATTGATGGGTGCAAAAGAGGCTTTGGTTGAGAGAAAAAATTCAATTAGCAAGGTACTTTAGTATGTACCTGTACATGTATATGAGGTTTTTGTAGAAAAGTTAGATTACAAGGGATTTTCAATTTTTCAGTCTATTTCCTTCATGCATATACACTCCTTTATATAGGATATATGATACAATTGTTTCCTATACAACAGAATTGTTTCCTAATTATAGAGAGATCTGCAAATCTTCCACTATTATCGTATTCCTATATACAATAATAATTTCCTATATAGGGGATTACAATCCCTTAGCTCACGCCAACAGTTTTCAGCATGGAAATGAGGTTTCTTTTTGTAACAAGGTAGTCGTACTGGAAGGTGCAGCTGGATCACCTCCTTTTCAGGCAGAGGTAATGTTTGTTGGGTATTTTGGTTTGACACTGCTTCACACCCAAAAAGAAGAGAGTTGAGTTAAACTTGTCGTCGGAAGTCTTTTTTCTCGACGGTAAAGTAAAACCAAGCTCATGAGCTTATTATCCTAGGTTGGAACATAACTTATTTTTGTCTTCTTTCTAATATTAGAATTGTAAATTAATAAATAAAAAAAATGCATACTATAAAATAAAATATGGGATAGAGTAAAATTGAATTATTTTAGACACTTCTTCATAAACTACCCAACCTTAACTTAAATTAAAAATTTAGATTCTTATGTACCGGTTGAACCAATGACTATTCACAATTCCATAATTGAATCATTTATATACTAAAGGCTAATGATTAACCTAGATGGATGTCACTCAAAATCTCATTTGGGAGGACAATTATTATGTTGTCATATCCCAAATTTAGGGGTTCACAACTAACATAAAGCCAAAGTTCATGACCTTAACTTCACTAATCTATAAGCACACTTAATTTTTTTTAAAAAAATCAATATTTATATAAATAAAAGCAAATAATAATAAACTTATATAATTTATATACTCCACAATGATAACTTTTTGAATACTAAATATTATGCAATTTACAACCTCAAATCCATATGATCAAAGAATAAAGTTTACACTTGTATCTTCATATCTAAATGAATCATCTCCTAGAGATAAAAGAAAAACTATTACAGAATTCTAAGAAAATATAACTTAATTTGGAGAAATAAGTAGTCTCACTCATTAATAATCACGATTTACAAAACTGAATTATGAAGGAATGAGTATAACTACACTCAATAAACATTATATAAGGCAAAAAATTATTCTAATATCTTATGTAATTTATGTCAAATAATATATATTATATTAATAAATAACAAATACTAACATATCATACAATCAAATTCAAGTAAAAATCATAACACAATTACATGGATTAATTAATTCAAAAAATTGAGAATAATAATTAATTTTATAAAATCACACATATAAAAAAGACTTAAACATAATTAATCAAATAATTCATATAAGACTTGTAGTATGTACATAAAGCTTGGGGTTCACAAAGCATATAATATATACTCATTTGAGGACACTGTGTATAATAGATAAGAGATCATTTATCATAGATCTATATTCATAATATATGTACATATAATTCAAGTGCATTATATGAGTTCAAGTTCAAGTGTCATCAACTTTTTTGTACATTCCAATTATGCAAACACTCGTTAATAATTATTTCACATATATCTATACAATTTCCACTTATTACAAGCCCTAATGTAAAATTCATATAAATTGATTTACTATCGATAACATTACTTACACCATCATATTATTCTCAATTAACATATAAAATTCTAATTAACTTTATAATATTAACTATGTAAATACATGTGTAAATTCTAAATTATTTAATAAATATATATTTTAAATTATTTAATAAATATATGTTCCTATGACTCATATTTTATTTAAATGAATTTATTAAAATTTAAAATACTCTAAAAATAAATTATTTTTGTAAAAATAATTTAATTTTTATTTCACAAGAATTTTTTTTTTTTTTTTTTGGACACATCAAATATCGGAAAGATGCACATTCAAAAACAATATTTTTCACTAGAGAAGTGCAGATTAACTTTCTTTTTAAGAAAAGAAAAGTCAAATATCCTATTTTTTAATATTTAACTAAGAATTCATTAATTAATCCATCGTGTGAAAGCGAAAACCCAACATCAGCTTCGATACCTCCATTGCGCCAGTTTCGTTAAATAAATTTTTGAGAATTTATTTTAAAATGATAATGAAATAAATTTTTTTATTAAATTTATTATTAAACTTTTATTATTTTATCAAAATTATTCTTGATCTTGTATTGTTTCATCATAAAAAATTTTTTTTATTAAAATTATTTTCAATTTTATATTATTTCATCATAAAAACTCAAAATATTAGTTGAAAAATGCATTAACTTAAGAATAACAAGTAAGAGACGTGAAAATTATCTCTCATCTTATATCTCACCCTCTTGATAGGGAAAATTTTTCTTTTATCCCTATTTTCGCCGTGACTCCTTGGCCTACAAGAATTTTTCGCAAGGCAAATATTTTATTTTTTTATTATTTTTAAATTATTTTTTAAAAAATATAATTTATTAAATTATAAAATAAAATTTTTTACGAGTATTTTTACACACTATTATATTTTTGTTTAACTTATTTCTCTTTATATTTATTACAATTAAATAAATGAACAAAATTATTACTCCACGAAAATATAGTTCTTTCGTATTCTTCAATTAACAAAATTTTATTATCAAAATACAGTTGTATTTTAACTTATTTTTCTTTATATTTGTTGCAATGTAATAAATGAGCAAAATTATTACTCTACGAAAATATGGTTTTTTCGTGTTCTTCAATTAATAAATTTTTATTATAAAATAAAATTATATTTTTAGAATTTGAAGATTTAAAAATTTAGAAAAAACTTTATTTTTGTCAAAATATATTTAACTCTGATTCTCTTAAATTGTGTTTATAATACAAGTACTCAGCTCAGTTAGTATTTTAGAATTTTATAATGAAATAATATAAAATTGAAAGCAATTTTGATAAAAAAAAGACTTTTTAACAAAATAATATAAGATTAAAGATAATTTTAATAAATAATATAAATTCAAAAATAAATTTATTGAAAAAATTCATTTTGTCCTTCATTGTTACTTTAAAACAACTTCAAGTAGTTATTGAATACTTTAGCCAATTTTGAATAAAGTTTTATTTTATTCTTCCGTTCTCCATCACTCCAAATAAATTCTCTTCGATCTAAAAATTAACACCTCTTTTTTTTTCCGCCTGTCTGACCGAGTCTCAACTCGCCCGAGTCACTACTAACTCACTCACTCATGTCTACCATTCTCTTCCTCCTCCCCTTCCTCTCAATCCTCTCTTTCTTCCAAATCGATGCCATTGCCATGCACGTCGTCTCACCCAACTCCACTCTCCTCGGCGGGGCTCGGCTGGCCATGGTACTGCCGCTATTATACTCTCCTCCAAATCCTTCCAAAACGTCATCGTCGGATCCGCATCGCCGTCTCCAGGGATCCGACGCCTCCCTCCCCAATGCTCGCATGAGACTCTACGACGATCTCCTTATCAACGGGTACCGCATTTGATTAGTCCTCTAATCTGCTGTTGTAACACAGTTTTGTTTTTGTTTTCCGTATGATGATAATTGTGATTTGTTAATCGAAAAGGTATTACACTACGCGGCTATGGATCGGGACGCCAGCTCAGGAATTTGCACTTATTGTTGACACAGGCAGCACTGTTACTTATGTTCCGTGCGCTACTTGTGAGCAATGTGGCAGGCATCAGGTAACTTTTTTTCTTTTATGTTATTCAATATGTTTGCGGTTTTTGAAGATTGATGAACTTTAGATTTATTAACTTCGTATGATTGCTATTTAGTATAAATGAATTTCAGAAATTTTATGGAATTTATTTATGAATCCACACTGATCTTGTTTGTTATGTCAAATGATTTCATTAATTTTTAACTGAATGGAATTTATTTATGCTGAAGTTTAATTCTATCAGGCAAATTGCTGTCGTGATATAAATGTGTTAGTCTGTCATGGTAAAAGTGTAATGATCTCAACTGACCATGTTATGTATCTTTTTCTAAAAAAATCACAGTATGACTAAGTCAATTATATGATAGTTGTTTTGAGAAAAATGAAGGTTAATAATATTTTTTGCATCAAAACTAAGTATGAAAATGGCAGAAATACTTTAATCATTTAACTAATTTCAAAAATATGAAAATTGAAAATATTTAAATGGAAAAGTTATTTAACTAATTGTATGATACGACTTGAATCAGATGATTCAAACATGAATTGAAAATAGTAGCATCAAATCGGAGAACATCATTCTGAAACACATTATGGCCGTTACGCTTCATGTCGTAACTGCCAATATTTAAAACTATACTATCAGGATAGAAGTGTTTGCAAATGGATTTTAAACTAATGAAATACAAGCTATTAATTCTACAAACTAGCTATAAATTAGAAATTAATTTTACATTTAATTCAAAAATTTTCATTTGCACATGAATATTTTTAATGAAAATCATTTGCAAGTTAAATGAATTGCATATGGACTTATTCCAAACACTATGCAAGAATGAAAAAAGAAAGAACAAGAATGTACAAGGAGCGTTCATGGAACTTCAGGCATGGTTTAGAGTAGTTGGAAGTCTCTTTATTAAGAACCGAAAAATTATTTGGTGACCCCAGTTTAATGCACCTTCAGTCACATAAATATGAGCTCCGCCTTCCACAAGTTTTGGTGGGCCCATGAATATATGAATACAAGGTGGATTAGATTCATTTGTTCCAGGAGCATTATATATATTCCAAATGGATTGAGTAGGTTTCAATTTGCGTGATTTGTATTTGTAAATTATTTGCACTGCAGAATTGGCTGAATCACAGAATTAAGTTTGTGGTTGTATTTTTATGTTTCACCAGGATCCAAAGTTTCAGCCAGAATTGTCGAGCACCTATCAACCTGTAAAATGCAACATAGATTGCAACTGCAATGACAATAAGGAACAGTGTGTCTATGAGAGACAGTATGCTGAGATGAGCACTAGCAGTGGTGTCCTTGGTGAGGATGTCATATCCTTTGGGAATCAGAGTGAACTTGAGCCCCAGCGTGCTGTTTTCGGTTGCGAGACTGTGGAAACTGGTGACCTCTACAGTCAACACGCTGATGGTATAATGGGATTGGGCCAAGGTGATCTCAGTATTGTTGATCAACTAGTTGAAAAAGGTGTGATTAGTGACTCTTTCTCACTGTGTTATGGTGGAATGGATATTGGTGGAGGTGCAATGGTTCTTGGTGGAATATCTCACCCTTCAGGCATGGTCTCTGCCCATTCAGACCCTGTGCGCAGGTGTGTTGTTAAAAATTTTCTCTCTCTCAGACATGATGTGCCCTCAATTTTCCTAACAAATACATTTCCTACCTTTCACACATTTACTCTAGTTTCGGGATGGCAACAGTCCATACTACAACATTGATTTGAAGGAGATACATGTTGCGGGGAAGCGGTTGCCTTTAAACGCAAGTGTGTTTGATGGAAAACATGGTACTGTCTTGGATAGTGGTACAACATATGCTTATCTACCAGCTCAAGCATTTAGAGCATTTAAGGATTCTGTAAGCTCTGGTTTCTTTAACTTTCATCCTTTTGTTTTGTTTTTTCTCCCTTTTGCAATTAACAATTGAAAGGGCTTATTTTATATGCTTGTTTGTTTTCTCCTATGGAAGATTACAATCTTAAATTGGCAGGCTGTGATCCTTCTTCTACAATGAAGAGAGAACGTTCATTTCAAATTATAGTTTAGAGATGAATAGGTTATGCATATCATGCATTCTTAGAAAAATAAAAGAATAGTGTGCACGCTTGAATATTTGTGACTATATAGCACATAGATGATACATGCTAAGCAAATGCTAGAACAATAATTTGTCTATTTTAGTCATTCAACTTCATTTGAACACACAATGCGATCATGCCTAAGTTCATTTTCCCCTGTTGTAGAAATGATTCTTAAAAATTTATGTATCCTCTGCTTTTTCCATTGGAAGAGGCTATTCATACCTCAGCATTAATTTGAAAATTACTAGTGCTGAAAATTGGACATCTGTGTCTTAATTTCTTCTTAATGCAGTATATTAATTCACTATTGGTTGTTCTTTTTGTTGTATCTATTTTTCACTGCTTACTCTTTTTAATCTATATAGATTATGAAGGAACTTCAATCACTGAAACAGATCCGTGGTCCTGATCCAAATTACAATGATATTTGCTTCTCAGGTGCTGGAAGGTATTTTCTATAGCAGAAAGAAGGATATGAATTTGATTCTTCAGATATATTGATTACTTATGATAGTGCAATTAATCGTTGAAATTGATTTTTCCCTTAGTGATGTCTCCCAACTCTCAAATACGTTTCCAGCGGTTGACTTGGTATTTGGCAACGGGCAAAAGTTGTCACTATCACCTGAAAATTACTTATTTCGGGTAACTAATTGACCTTTTTGTCATTTTCTTAGAAGGGGGAAAAAAAGAAGGAATAAATAACGACCTTTGCATGAACTATCAGTTTTTTTTTTAATTGTATCAAGTTTTGTTTTATACTTTATTACTGTCTTTTTGACATTGAGGCTGAAACTGTATTCTTCAAAAAAAGTTCTGTTTTTGAATGTAAAAATTGCAATTGGAAACCACTATTATGGAGTTTTTAGAATCATAACATGTCAAGTCTATCATTAATATATGAAAAGTGTTTTTTCAATAACTACTATAACAGTGCCAAACAGAATCTTAAGTGTTACTAATTGTATGCAAAGGTACAAATAATGTCATGAACTGTGTTTATATTGAGTTTGCATGATGACATAGTTGCGCAGGTTGACTAAGATTTTTATACTTAAAATATTTATTGGGGCGCCAGCTAAAATTATCTAACCTGAAGTTTCATTTCCTTCTCTCTCCATCTGCGAAATGGCATCATTTTATGGGGAGAGGTTAGAGAGATTCTGGTGGGCTCTAGTTAATTGTTAAATCCCAAGTTATCCTGCCAAGTTATGTCAGAATTCTAATTCAGCAATAGCTCAACATAGGCACTTGCCTCATGGCAAGATTCCTAAATGGTGAGTACTAAAGTATAATGCATAAAGGGATTAAAAGAAGTGGATGAAATTGTACATTCACACAATGATCAAGATTTTGTGGACAGTTAGGTCCAGTTGATATTGCTGTTGTCCCGTAATATATATCTGAGATTTGTCGAAGAGGAAGTTTAATTTGTCCTGTAAATACATATCTGAGATTTTTTTGATGAGGAAGTTTTTTTTTTTTTTTTTAATATGATTGAGGGTTTTTTGTTGCAACTTTGGTTTTTGATGAGACGTGCTAATGAATTCTGTTTCTATTTTATTTTCATGAAGCATTCAAAGGCGCATGGTGCATACTGTCTAGGGATATTCCCAAATGGCCATGATCCAACAACTCTTCTAGGAGGTATGTGAAACTTTATTTTCTCATGAATTCGAAAGGTTTTATTTAGTCATTTTATGCTTTTTTCATGATGAAATATGCTTTCCTGTTGTATCTAGCATTTAATTGCCAAGTTTTTTCTCTCTTACTAGTAATGAATTTGTTTTGGTTTGCAAATGTTTGTTTTTTTTTTAACAGGTATAGTTGTCCGCAATACTCTCGTGACATATGATCGCGAAAATTCAAAGATGGGTTTCTGGAAGACCAATTGTTCTGATTTATGGGAAGGACTTCACGTGACTGGTGCTTCACCACCTTTGCCTTTGGCTTCAAATAGAACAACCTCAACAGCAGAGTTGCCACCTGCATTGGCTCCTAGCGACCAACTGCATTATGTTCTTCCAGGTTTGGTTAACTGCTGGTATTGGAGGAATTTTTATGTTATGTATTTAATTTAAAATCATCACACGAGCGTGCCCTTTTTGTGTAAATGCCAAATTGGATACGTTAAGACAATGATTTCAGTGGACTAAGTAACATGACTTTTATGCTGGAGTTCTTGGACAAATGCTCTGGTAAATATACAAGTGTCTTTCCCCTCCACATTAGGTGGCTCTGAGGAGCAGGTTGACGAAGGCTCCTCCTTAGTGAAGCATGTTGCCCTCTTTTTATAGGTCATGTTCAAGTCACATCAGGAAAACCACCAAACTATTTCGCGACTTGTGTAGTTATCAACCTATGCACGGAGGCAATGCCAGTATCTTATGTTTTCTAAGTTGTTGAGCATTCATTGAATGTCAAAATTTTGACTTTTGAGATGGGACATGACTTAACTACTTGATACTGAAGTTATTATTGATATGTTAGCATCATTAATAGGTCATGTTGCCCCTTTAGTTATCACAGTCTGATTGAGATGCTTTCTGATCTTAGTTTTTCATTAATTTTTATGCCCAGATGAACTTCAAATTGGAAAAATAACATTTGAAATGTCACTGAATGTCAACTACTCAGATTTGAAGCTTCACATTTCCGACTTTCTGAAATTCATCTCTCAGGAGTTGGGTGTTAATGCTTCGCAGGTTAGACAATCATCATATTTCATTTCTTGTAGCAATTGTTTAGAGATAGTGGAAATGATTCATTTGCTCATTAAAATTTAAAATCTTTTCTTCACCGAGACAAAAGGAGGTTAAAACTTATATTTGCAATAGGTTTTCATTTTTTATCTTTTATCAAGTTCCTTTCTTTTGGGAGGGCAATAATTATCTATGCTTGATTTCAGGTCCATTTGTTGAAACTTGCTTCTGAAGGAAATGATACACTCATTGGATGGGCCATAGTCCCTTCAGGAGCTGCCAACCACATTTCTGGTGTTGCTGCTCTCGTAAGTTTACTTTTGTAGAATCACAACTAGTGAATATACAGAACATTAAATCTATTTCTTTTATGTTCTTTTCGTTTGACCTGCAGAGTATAATTTCTTGGGTTGCTGAACATCGCATGCAGCTTCCTGAGACTTTTGGAAATTATGATTTGGTTCACTGGAAAATCGAGCCTCCATCAAATTGGTATTCATCACATACTAAGAAATTGCGTGTGTGTGTGTGTGTGGTTCTTTCGGGGTTCCTTTCTTTTATTTTCTGCAGCAAGGAAGTTTCTAAACCACCTTCTGCAGTCATTAATCACTTTTTTTTTTTTGTACATGAGCAGTAGATAACAACTCAAAATTTTTTTTCCTAGTGGACCTAATTCACATCAGCACATTGCTTGTTTAATTAATTAATGCTCCTTGTCCTTCCCTGCCTGTGCTTGTGTAAAATAGCTCTTGCAAGAGTAAAATGTAAAATGATAGCTGAGGTATTTACTGTCAGATCTATGCTGATTTTTTTTTCTTTATTCACCACAAGGATAATGAAATACGGGTCCTGTACTGGCCTATGCTCTGCATATCTAGTAAAGTTTGATTACATGAGTAGTCAACTACACTGGATTAAATCATATAACAATAATATTATAACATAATTTCTACTTTCATTTTGATATAGTGTTAGAATTTGATTTTTAGCGTCATGTATGAAATCAGAATCACTGCATCTATTGGATTTGTTCTACAAGTGCAAACTTGTAAGCATGAAATTTTTGTTGTATTACTTGTATCCCACATTTCATAAAATTGTCAGTTTCTTTTTGTACTCTTTTGAAGTTCTTAGTTCACATTCTCATTGGATTCTGTCCTATGTACATTGGATGCTTTTGTTGTTTGTTGATATAGGTCATAGTTGGTCTCCTCACTTTGTGAGAAGTGAGAAATCTTGGGTTTGATTCTCCTACTCCACCAATTATGATGGGAGATTTCACCAATTTGGTGAGAGCTATTGAAAAAGGAAGGCTACCCTCTGTTTTGTAGATCACAATGTTGACTCAGCTCATTGAACCCTTCATGAATCAAATAATTTTGTTAAAAAAAAAAAAATCTAAATAGCTTCTTATGAAATCATGCAGGACATGGTGGCAGCAACATTATTTATTGGTTGTCGCAGCCATTGTCATTACATTCATTGTTGGATTATCAGCTTCTGGAATATGGTTTATTCAGAAAAGGAAACAGCAAGCATCAAATGCATATAAACCTGTTGATGCAGCAGTTCCTGAGCAAGAACTGCAGACATTATAATCTGTCAATGGTTTTTGACTAAAGTGTATACGGTGAGCATTTTTTACTCATAATGGCTGTAGCAGAGGCACTTAAGCTACCAAAAGTTTTTTGTCAAGTGACAGGGACAGTCCTTTCAAATGCTTTGTCAAGTAATAGAGATGTAAAAAAAGAAAGAAAGAACACAAATTATGAATGTATTATAAACATACAAGTGAATCAAAAATTTGCTCAATAAGTTGAACACACAAACGTTTTGTTTGGGTTTTCTACAACTCTGCGTATTGCTTTTGATGAGTACTTGCTTAATTTATGACAACTAGAAAGCCAATTTTATTTCAGCCATTTTCTAGTAATCTGATCTGTACTCAGGAACTTAACTATCATAAGAAAATTAATAATGAAAGTAGAAGATGTGAAAAATCAAACGTCTTGGTGTCGTCAGACTTCAAGCATCTTAAGGCGAAATGCATGTAAGGAAGGTGCTTAGCGTAGAAGAATATTCTAATTCTATTCAAAGAGGATTTTAGGAGGCATAAAGTCCCAAAGGATCGTCATTAGGGAGAAATGTCTTGGTATCTTCCAAGAAAGTAAATTACTTCTTTATTAATGTTTCAATTCATAATGGTTGCATGTGATGGGGACTTCCCTTTTTTCTTCTTTTTATTTTTTCTAGAAGGAAAAATTATGCGCTACAGATCAAGATTAATGCTTTCATTAAAAAGAGGGAATATGAGGCTTCATTCTTATTGGCCGTATGATGTTGTTTTTGGTGCATTTGCTGAATTGCTGCAAAATAATGATGTTATGGGGGTTTGGTGGACCAAGTAGATCATCCACAGTCTTTCAAAAATGGAATAATTGCTTGGTTGTAACCTCTGTCTGTCCTTTATTTAGTTACAGCTTAATGCTGGTGGATATAGAAAAGACCTTCCTTTTGGGTAGACAAGGCAAATATTTGATTGAACATAAAATTTTGACTTGAATTTTATTTTAAAAAATAATTTGAATTCAAGATTTTTTATTTAAAAAATAATTTTATATTTAAGACTTTTTTATATGATTTTAACTTTCTATTTAAAATTTTTACGTTTTAAATTTTTTTAATTTTCTATTTAGAAAATTTTACTTATATAACAATTAATTTTTTTAAGTTTCTATTTCTAATTTTTTTAATATTATTGTTTGTTATAATATAATATAAAATAATAATATGTAACTGTATTATACTAATTAGTTGATAAATGACAAGAAATGGTTTAAAACTAACTCAAACTAAAATTAATATCAATATACATTGATTGATTGCTAAGTGGTTTTCTCTATATATATTAATGAAAAATAAATTTTAATTTTTAAAAAATTAATATAGTCAAAAGATTCTTTATTAATGTAATAAAAATTTTAAATATATAAAAATTAGTTCTAATTTGGACACTAGGAGAATAATATATAATAAAATTTAAAAAGTATTTTATTTATAATCTTTTAGAGGCTAATATATATGAAATATGAGGTTCTGGCATGTGAGTTAATGAGAACTGGGCTCTGATTTTAAGAAAGTCAAAGAGTCCACTACAAAATACTCACTAATATAATAAACAAAAGTTATACGTTCCTTCCGTCTAATTTTAATAAATTTTTGTATTTATCTAAAAATATAAATTATTTTTTAATTATTAATTTAATAATTAAATATCTAAAATATATTTTATTAATTAACATAAATATCAATATTTATAATTAATTTTCACTTTCTTTAACTTTGGAATTACAAATAATATAAAAAAAAAATTTGAATTTCAATATTAAATTCTTAAAGAAAGTATAAAATTCTACCATGTGATTAAGTATAAGTCATATGATTTTTTTATTAACAAAATTCTACTTTATGATATAATATTGTTTGCAAAGTGATATCAGATCTATAATTTTATTACATACATCTGACTTGGTACTACATTTTGTATATTATTTCAACTAATTATATATCTAAAATTTAGATACATAATTTATTCACTATAAATACAAAATTTATTTTTTTGTTTACCTTTTTTATACATTTGAATAAAGTTTACAGTGATACAAATAAAATTTGTTCAAATATATGTAAAAAGTAAATAAAAAAATAAATTTTATATTTAGAGTGAAGTAATTATGTACGTATACATAATTAATTAAAATAATATATAGAATCTGGTATCGAGTGAGATGAATATATCAGAATTACATATCTAATATCACTTTGCAAATGATGTTACACCATATGGTACAGTTTTGTTAATAAACAAATTATATAACTATGTTTGCCAAAGAAAAAACTATATGATAGAATTTTGTACTTTTTTCAAAAAAAATTTTATTGAATTTTAAAAATTATCATTTTTATCATTGTTCTTGTAAATTGACAAATTTACCATGTTTAGATTATTGTGCAATACATTAAAAAATATACAAAAAGTATTTTAACAAAAAAATAATGATATTAATTGTAAATATTAAATTTTTTAATTTTATGCAATTTAAAAATGATCGATTAAAGCCAAATAAGGGAAATATAAATTATTTTTAAACCAGGATAATAATGTACAATAAAATTTCATAAGTATTTCATTTATATACTTTTAGAGGTCAACACTAATAATTCATCTCTATCTGCACTATTCGAGGTTAGCTGAGTTAATTTATATCATTCTCTTATATATATGTGAATGGTAAGGCTTAAAAAATATTTAATGAGGCTTTGACTCTTAGCTCAATGAGAAATTAATTTTAAATTTTAATAAAGTTAATATAGTAAAAACTAAAGACGTCCTTTACAAAATAACTGTTAACTTAAACATGTAAAAATTATTTTTAATTTGGATACATGGTTTAGCGTCTAGTTAGTTGGGTATTTATTTATTAGCGTTTAATGATTGAGTATTCAAATGCTAAAAAAATGTTTAATACATGTAAGTGTTTTGTGTCTAATTTTAAAACTAATATCCAAAATTTAGAAAATATAACTGAAAGCTGAAAATTAGTTTTTTCAATATTTGAAATATAAAAACTAGCATTTAGATCTTTTTTCTGATATTAACTTTATATTTATTATTTATTATTGCATAAATTTGTATTTCATATAAAATTAATTAAAATATAAAATAATTATTTTTTATTATTTTATAATATAATTTAATTGTTAAATTATCAAATACTGTATATTTTATTGCTAAATTATCAAACACTTTATATTTATTACTCGCTTATAGCTAATCTTTGACCGCCAACCGCTAATCATTGATCGGTGTCTGTCACCAATAAACCAAACAATCATTTAATAAGATATGAGGTTTTAATTTTAAATTAAGATAGTCAAAACTAGAAACTCTTCTACAAAACAACCACTAATATAAAAAAAAAAAAAAAACTTAAATATGTAAAAATTATTTCTGGTTTAGAAACTAGGGAAATTATATATAATAAAATCTAAAAAAATTTTATTTATACGCTTTTAGAAGCTAGCACTAATAATCATCCATACTATGCGAGATTAGGTAAGTTAATTTATATCATTCTCTTATACATAAACAAATGTTGAGCTTTAAAAAAATATTTAATGAGGCCTTAATAGGTGACTTAATAAGAAATAAGTTTTAATTTTAAGAATGTTAAGATAGTCAAATTAAAGATAATAAATTTTAAACAAAATGAGTTAATTACTCTAAACTATTTAACATTTGTCATATTTAATTAAGTAATTTTTCACTTTTCAATATTATCATCTTCCGCATTTGTCTTATTACAATAAAAAGTCTTTTGAAGTTCAAAAAGTCATTTTTCTATTAGTTAAAAAGAATTTGATCAAAAGTGAGTTTTGTATTTTATTAAGTTAATTTCTCTGAACCTTTTAGCATTTGTCATATTTAACTAAATTATTTCTCATTTTAAAAATATTATACTAAGTCTTATCTCATATTTATCTTGTTATATTGAAAAATTCTTATGATGGTATAATTTAATGAAAAACTTTTTAGTGTAATGAAACAAAACATAAGAGATGATTTAGTATGATATCAAAAATTGAATGATAATTTAATTAAATATGATAAACGTTAGAGAGTTCATAGTAATTAACTCAAAAAATATTTTATTTGTATACCTTTAAAGGCCAATACTAATAATTTGTCTTTATCCTCGATACAAACTCTCTTTCTAGGTGAAGTATATTATAAAGGCTAGGTGAAGTATATGCCACTCTCTTTCTAGCATCAATTTTACATCTACAACTAAATAATTTATAGTAATTGTAGCTTTTCATAGTATTAGATTTTATAATGCATCATCAATCAATGGCATAGAGGTAAAAGTCTTGCGCTAATGAACAGTAAATTGCAATTAATTTGGCGCTGGCATTATTGTCTTTTCCATTTTTTAATTCTTGATATATAATCCTTATATTTTTACTTCCTTTAGATTGCATTTGTATCTAATTATGTTATTTTTTTTTCTTAAAGACCAAATTTTGTCTTTGATTTACATAGGCTAATTTAAAATTTATTTCTTTGTTTATTTTTATTATTTTGTTATATATGTATTAAATATGTGGACGTTTTAGCTAATTTTTTTATTTAATTTATATATAGAATGAACATTTTTTATTAGCTTTAATTCGTATATAATTATTAAATGATTTTTTACATGAATATTACATGTTAGATGTATTAATCTCTGTTATAACGTTGGCCAAGTAAAAATATTAAAATAGTGATTAATATGAATATTTATTTTCAAAAGGTTAATTTTTTAATAATAATAATAATAACAATAATAATAATATGATTATTAAATGAGGCGAAATGGAAGATATTATTGATAAACGGAAGATATTGTGGGACAGCATTTTATGGACACAATAAAAAAATTTGTTTAATATGAAGATAAACTACTTGATATATTTTATTAATAAATCTGATTGGAATTGTTATTTCTCCTGATCAGATATACAATTATTTTAGTTTTCAATATAATAATATTCACTTGTATTAATAAATAGTATCAATATAAAAGTATATAAAATTTCTTTTTTCAATATACAAATAAATATATATTTATTCTGATCTATTTATAGTTTAAAAGTATAAAACATTATATAAAAATAAAAAATATATTACATAAAAATTTATATAAAGATTATTTAAGCCATGTAGGTAAATGACAAATCAATAGTTTTGATTTATGAGATAATTATAGATGCAAACGAATTAAAGATTTATGAGTGCAAAAAACTAATTAGTGTTTGTATTTATTATTTAAAAATAAATTTATTTTATAAAGTAAATTTATATTGAGTCATGTTAAATTTTTTATATTATTCTATATCAATTTTGTGGAAAAATTATAACACAATATTTTGTTTCACCTTTCATTAATGTAGTGGAAAAGTTTTGAACTCGTCTATTCATCAAATATTAATGAAAGTATTACATAAAAAATGTCTCTATTCAAAAATTTAATTTGAACTCATTTAAAAAAATGATATAAATTTATTCTAAAATTACTTAAAATTTAAAATAATTTAAAAATTTTAGCATTAAATTTAACATGATGATTCACCTAAATTAATATGACCTAAATTTGATATCACCTAAATTAATATGACTTAAATTTGATCTAAAAACGATTTGAATTAAATTATGTTTAAATTTTTTTAAAAAATATATTTTATTGAAAAAATTAAAATTGTAAATAATTTAATTTAAAATCTAATTATAAATAAAACAATTTTCTTCACATTAAGTCTATAATATGCCTTGATATCTATAATTTCTAACGACTCCATCTGAATTTACATCCAATCTTTAGCACTGAAAGGACTAGTGCGATTGGCCCAAAAACAGGAAGATGTTCACCTAGGCTTGGCCTGCTAACCTATTTGAAAAAGTCTTTTTTTTTTTTTTTTTTTCTGAAATATAATAAAAAAAAAAACCAATTTTTCAAAAATTGACCCCTTTCAATTGTTTGCCACCTCTAATGGTGTTTATTTATTTCATTATATAAAATTTAAATTATTAAATTTTTAACAAAAATTCAATAAAAATAATATGATGATGTGAAGAATAAAGTTGTTGAAATCCTATTTTACAGTAATATTGAATTGTTATTTGAGTAATACCTATTTATTCATTCATTCAATTATTTCTTTGTGTAAATATTTATTTTTTTAATTAATGAAACCTATTTTTAGAAAAAGTCAAAATTACCATATATCAAAGTCTAAAGCAGTTCCAACTGACAATGGGTCAACAAAGAAAAAACAAAAGCCAGTCTTCCACTTCCTATTGGTCAAACCATTTGAAGTTTGTTAGAATAATAACCAAAAAAAAAAAAAAATCTATCAAAACTTTCTAACCAAATGCACCTCCACAAACGCAACTATTAATTTTTTTTCCTTAAAAAAATTGACCAAAAAATTATTAATTAATACTAATAAAAAAGAAAAACTCTAAGAAATAATAAAATTATAAAAATGTAAAGCTAATAAATATTGTTATCCATAATAATAAAAAATTATAAAGTTTATTATATTATACTTAATATAATATAGTGTTGTTGTACAAGATTTAAAAATATACATATAATTTATTAATTATTTATAATAATTTTATTAAACATTAAGATCGTTTAAAATAATAAACAATTATAATTATTATTTAAAATTATGTTAATGACGGGATCGTGATATCATATGCGTCAAGCAGCGCTTACTAAAAACAGATTATAATGAGAAATAAACAAATAAATGAAAAACCCTTTGGCAGAAAAGGAGACGAAGAAGAAGGAGCAGCACCGTAAATCGGGTGCTGAATTCCAATTCCAAAACGCTCAAGAATTAACTTTATTATCTCTCTATATTTGGTTTTCTCCGCCTTCATCTATTCAGGTACTGTTTTTTTTCCTTATTCTTCTTCTCGTTGGATTTGATCTATCTAGGGTGTACCATTTCCATTGCTTAGTTCCTTATCTAGCTCTGAATTCATCAACTCTTTGTTTGCTTCCATCTATTTTCGTTTGAATTCAAGACTGTCAAACTAAAAAGCCACCATTTTTGGTCTCTGTTTGTTGAATTGAGCATGTGTTGGTCATGAGCAGTTTCTTGTGTTTATATATATATATATATATATATATATATATATATA